>JAWMAG010000005.1:10087500-10117500 GCA_037013455.1 Ceratitis rosa | reverse complement strand
CATATTTGTTATCGTAAATATATGTATTCATATGTTGCATACATGTTAGTACTTGTTGTTACAAGTATAAGTGGCGAACCAAAGTCAACGAGCTGAGAACAAAATGCATAGAAATGTTTTTAAAAAAATTGCTTTGTATTCTGAATTCTTGCTTTTGCTACAAATATTCATATGAATGTCATAGACGCAAGGATACCTAGCAAGGATAAGAGTTAAAATGTTGTTGCATTGAATGAAATGCTTGAATTTAGTTTTGTGGTCAAGTGACTTTTTGTTTTAAGTTATAAGCAACCTACATAGTGCAAGTATCACACGAGTATAAATTATGTGCCTTACAATACACACGTACCGAAATATTCAAAACTTTACACAATTTTCTTTTTAAAATTAATTTAGGACATAGTTGTTATATTTTTATTTTTTTATTTTAATAACATTTTACCTCATAAAAATAACTAAATGTAATATACATATATGTTTGTGTAATTTCACATTAACTCTTTATTTTTCTGCAGTTTACTTTCGTCTTAAAGTTTTATTTCCTTTTTTTGTTTTCTTACATCATTTATTTTTTTTTTGATTTTTTTCATTTCTGTATTTTCTGTTGTTTCTTATTGTGTTGATTTTATCTACCAAAATGAAATTTTTCTTTGGCCTTTACATGAAAATCCTATTAATGCTTATTCTTAAGAAAGTTAAGTTGTCACCGACGTGTCGCGTCGCTTGTCATATGACAAGCCCTTTTTATTTTTTACATACACATAAACAGATTTACATAAAATCCTTTTAAGAAATACATGCTTAAAGATTTCCATATATGATTTTCAAAGCTCTTAAGTGGTTATATGTATGCATAAATATGACTTGTGAAAATATTATCTGCTTTTTGAATTTTAATGCATAGAATTTGTGTTTTTAAGTTTTACATTTTTATTATATTTAAATATAAATTAAATTAGTTGGGCAAGCAAAACGTTTCAAGAAAGTAATACTTGCACATTTCAGTTAAATAAAAAGATAAATTGAATTAAATTAAAATAGTTTATTGTTGTTTTCCTTTACCTTACTACCTACCTGAAGTGCTTTTTACTTAAGAAAACAATAAAATTAAGGATTTGCCTGCACTTCTCGTATTATTTATATTCATAAATTGAACTAAGGAGCATATCTTTAACTGTTAATTTTTTTTCAGTATCCTATTTTAATTTTTTTTGGATTAATACTAAAAAATTAGAATTATTTAGAAGCATGAAAAATTGAGTTTTTTAATTTTTTTTTTTTTAAATTGACTTGACTTGACCTCCAGTAGATTGGTTCAAAAGAAATTAAAAAGTCTATTATCTGACTGTTGATTCAGCTCAAAAAAAATAACTATCATAAGCGGTTGAAAATTTACTAAAGACACTCAGACAAAGGAATTAGTTTTTAGAAGATAATCTGGTGAATGATTAAAGCATTACTTTTTAAACAAAAAAAAAAGGCGCCTCTGAAGATTTGATCCGGATTCTCAGGAAAAAATGAATAGTTAATTGTTTGTATAGACATCATTGAAAACTAGTAGATGCTTTTTCAAAAAAATATAATTAAAAAGAAAAAATGCATTAAAAGTCAAACAGTGCGCTGGACCACCTTCGAGACCTTTATTAAACGTAAATAAGCTGAAAAAGTATTTTTCAGATTTATTATCAAAATTTCAAAAAAAAATTTTAAGATATAATATATGTATAAAAATAAGAGAAATTTTTGTTTTTTGAAAATTCTGTCCAAGCCTCTTGACGAAAGCATCACGACTATTGTAGTTTTACACATTTATCAACCATAAAAGACGAAAATTTCATCTTGATTTAAGCAGACATTTTAATACATAAAATATTAATAATTATTACTTTTTATATTTTATTAATTTTTAATAAAGAAAATTCAAAAAAAAAATACGAAATAATCTAGAAGTTTCAGCCAAATGTCATTATTGAAGCTTAATTTATAAAAAATTTAAGCTATGTTCTTTTCTACTTAAAGTTTTCCATGAGGTTGTGCCACTACATTATTATTATATGAGTCTCTCTATAAAGTAAATACGAATATATTCTTGCAAAAGTTCTACGAAATCGAGTAGTTCAGTCTCTGGTTTACTTTCCGGAAGAAAAGATTATATTTAAGTTAGTCTAGTCATAAATCTCATTTCAGAAATAAAATATCAAATACAACTTTTTTAAATAACAGATTTTTTAGTGAAAAACTCTAATCTGAGCGAAAAGCTACCCATGTACCAAATTAAGTTAATTTCTCGGAAAATTTGCGTTCAAAACCATTCTCGAATCTACCTGAACACTCATTAAAGTCGTTTCAGATGTTAACGGCTTAGAAAAGGAATATTTTGGGAATAGGGTTTAACGAGAACTCGCTTGGAATTGGAAACGAGCAAAAAAAATAAGGCTCGAAAGATTTATTTCCTGAAAATCGATATAAGATCAACCAATAAAATATGGATGTATTAATGGGGCATCTACCCCTGAGATATCATCTCCATAATGTAGATAAAATGGTATCAGCTATGTGTAGAGCATACTGAGAAGATAACAAAACGTTGGATATTCAGCCTACAGCCAATTGAGACGTTACATCCACACATTTCCTCACGGTTAAACAATTTACAAAATTTACCGAACTTGGCGAAAACGCTTAGTTGGAATACACGGAGGAGCATATTGAACCTTCCCAATGGCTTTGATGACGTTGCGGTCAGGTCCTCACCTCTCCTCTTTCAACCAACCAACTAACTGAATATTTAAATAACTTCTATAATCCTATTAATCTTTTTTAATTTCCTTTTATGGTTAAACAATCAACTTTTGGTATAAATTGTTTCTTCTTCACATACTTTGGGTGGATTTTAAATCACGTAAACTCTTGGAGCATCTTTCTTTAAAATCGTTGACCAATCGTTGCTAAAGCACCCTTGATTAGAAATCGATACCTAAATATTATACCATATTTCACAAGCAATCTCAAGTTTTCAATCATGTAAGCCTCTGGTTTCTTGCAAAGCAAACAAATAAATCGAGATAATGGGCAAAAGATTTCAAATAAAATTGAAATTAATCAAACATTAAATACTATTAAAAATTTAAAATGTAAAGAAAACACAGTATAAAGTTTTTAAATTGTGCAAGTGTATTAAATTTGAAACCACTGCTTCGCCTTTGAGTAGCATTTTTTTATTTTTTCTTTAGTGTACTTGAGGGGTAAAGCCAATCTAGAGGTTGAAAAATAGATTTATTTTTAAAAATTTATTATAGGAATATGGGAAAAGGAGTAGAATTTCTTTTTGAACATTTCAATGAACATATGTTGAGTATAAAAAAATATTCTTTGATTATTATTTTGTTACAAAATGGCTACGATAAAGTCCATTATTAAATCAATGTTTTTTTGAAAGGCGTCCACGGGAGGACCGATTTCTTCTAAAGGATGAGACCTAGAACAGAAACGCAAAAAATTTTACGATCTAAAAACTATGGTCATTGGAAGTACATACAGAATTATGTCTTAATTAATTTTTGTGAAAGCAGCACACTTTTTTTTAAATATTGATTTTTGACTAAAAAATACGCACTTAATTATAAAAAAAGTAAAGTTTACATTTAATCGAAAAAATTCTACGTACCTCCAAGAATATGTAGTTGTGAAGCTATTGTACAATACTATCAAATTTTCAGATAAATCGATGCAATGGGTCCGAACAATCTGTCATCCAAGTTTGAAAAATTTGATTTTGAGCAAAACGCGTTTTAGGTTTTCATTGTACTCAGCTATTTGAAATATTTTGTTCCACTTTAAAACCAATTGCATATCATTTCTAAGACGCAAAGTTACCCAGTGATCAAAAAAAGATTGCGTTTTCCAAAATGCTAGAGTGGCTGACCCCTTAAGGACATGTATTGATGTACATACATGGTTAACAGTATCAAGCTATAGCTCTCAATGTTAATTTATCCTAATTCATCATAAATTTTTATCTATTTATATATATATCAAAATTATACTTGTAGCACGACAACTAAATCATCAAAAAATGTTGGACTGTGATAACTCGTCAGAAGTCTGTTTTTTTTTCTTTTTTTTCAAAACACAAATGTTAACATGTTCGCTTATTCGGAAAATATACAAACAAATTTTACATATACTTAAAATGTTAAAATATAATTTTTTATACACATAGTGAAATACAACAAGAATTCTGCTTTGATTTACTAACACATACACACGAGTATATTCGTATTTGATTAGTCATTTATTACTATGAATCTTTATTGATGCCTGCAAGCAAATTTCCACTGGACCTTCCAAGAAGGATGTATGGCTGTGATATTATATTGTATAAGGATATGCAATTTAAAAATAGTTTGTAAAGGTTATATTTTTTATTAACCAACCTACGATTTTATGCTAAAATGTAATATATAAAATAAATACATATTAAATTAAGTGGGAAAGAGTGAGTTATTTTAGTATTTGTTTTCTCAGAAACAAATTTTATGTTATGGGCTTGGAAAAATATAAGAAATATAAGGAAATAGCGACTACGCTTCCAGAAAAAAGTAAAATAGATTGTATAAATGTCTCAAAATATTTTTAGCGAGTATGTACATATTTATAACATGAATATTAAAGTATTTTTTTAAACTAAATTTGGAAAAATATTTGAGGCATTACACTTGCTTGTGGGTGCGATTAAAACAGTTGACCCTAGAGGAGCACTTTAGGTCTTGGCTGAAAATTGAACTACAAGGGAGATAAGGAAAAAGTGCTCGCTTCGAAAAATGTCCTATGGAGAAAAGCAGAATATGATATTGAAGCTTGCAGCTCATTTCTTTGATTTGTTTTTTGATATTTTCTTGGCTGCTTCATTTAAAATATCCCAAAAAAGTGAAATAGATTTAGTACATTTATTTTCGAGAGACAGTGACAAACCATGCTTTATGTATTTTTCTTTAAGAAAAGTGAGACACGGAAGAGTGGAAGACTACAGCAAACTTTTAGAAATCAATAACCATATATAGCAAATGGAAAAGTAGAGACCAACCAGCTCAAAAACTTACTGGAGAAAAAATTTAACACCTAGTAGGTTATGACGGCCTAAGTCATGCAAGGAGACGCAAGAGCCATCGATGTATAAATATTCTACCAACTAACTTTATATATAGGCATGAATTTATGAGGATTTTGCGCATTGGCTTGCATTGGCATAGTATTTGTTATTGATAATTTAATTTTTCTTCGTTTTTGACCATCATTTGTATTGAAAATAAGAATATTGTTTCCTTGTTCCCATCAAATATGTATTTGTATTGAGGTATTTTCAAAATTATGATAAAATATTCCTAAAAGATGCTTAAGTTTTAATGTAAGCAAAGTTTATTGCTGAAATAAATCGAATTACTGCCATAAAAATATATCGGGTTTTTACATCTTCCATGGAAATCGATTAAAATGTTGACCAAAATTTCCTAAGATTGGCAGTCTAATGAAACAAATTTCTAAATTGTTATTTAATTGTTATAACAATTGAGAACGAAACCTCTGAATTAAAACCAAAAAAAAAAAACTTTTTGTTCACAATCTAAAAGTTTATGGGAAAGGGTTAACATCAAAGAATTGAAATTTTCTTTTCTTTAATTTTGAAATATGAGACCAACATGCGTGAAGAAGAAACATTACTTCATAATAAGTAAATTTACGCCCAAAAATTATTAAAAATTACCTCAACTTAGAATTCACTGAGCATATGAAAAAAAATTGCTTAAATAATTAAAAACCATCACTAATCACATCAAGAACTTTATTGGCATGTACCTATAAGAAGAATTCCATAACAGACATAATAACTTTATAAAGTGTTTATCTTTAAATTCCAATAATTATAAAATTTTGATAGTTTTTGTTTACATTCGAGCTTGAGAGAATTTAAATATTCAAAATTAAGTCAAAGTGAGAGCATGCATAAAAATTAAGTTGAAAAAAAACGCTCCTGCACGCAAAGGTTGTCACTTGTGTTGCGCTTTATTGAAGGAAATAATTCGTTTATTTAATTAATCAATTACGAGCGGTTGAGCTTTAATGGGTACTGAGCTTTAATATCTACTTAAAGCTTAATTAAAAATTCTAAAAAAGTTTTAATAACGACCGTTTATTTTTTTTACTCCTACTCAAGAAGTGCTTGCATTTAAATGCTTTTCATAATAAAATATAAAATAAATTTAATTTTGAATCTTCAACAATTTTTTGTTAATTAAAAACTGAATGTACGAATTAAATAAATTCTAAGTTCACTCAACTTATTTTGTTGTTTTCTTAATACAAGAAATTGTGTTTAATGCTCTTCTCACATAAATATGTAAATTTGATAATAACACTTTATGTATCCGTATACGAGTATACCTACATCAGTATATAAATAAGAAAAAATTTACCAAAATGTACCATAATTCTTTTCCTTTTAAAGCAGCCATCTTTATTCACAACCATCAACACCAATGTGTGTGTATATCTAACGGTTGAATATAAAACACATTGGACATACGTTAAGTCAAAAATATGTGAAAAGCACAAAAGAGAGTAAAAGACGAACGAGAAATATTACTAATACGCCAGGGAGTACAAACCGCACATCAACGCGAAATTTCGCTAAAACATTTCACTTGAAAGGGAAATATGAATATTTACGAAAAAGTCAATGAGGAGCAGCAAATATGAGCTAAAATAACAGCAACAACAACAACTGTGGAACAGTAATAACAAACCGCTAATGTGACAGTGAACAATGAACGGCAGACGGAGCGACAGGGCGCAGCGTAAGAGATGCTTTTGTTGATTTAAAACAAAAAATAAAAATAACAATAACAAAAAAAAAATAAATTAAATAATATAAAATAAAATGAAAAACCACAAACATGACCTCGTTAAATGTCTGACAAGAGTTGGTTGGCACATGTGCGCCGAGAAAATTACCTATGCACAAGTGTAGATTTGTAAGAATGTGTGGGTTTTTTTGTTTATCGACATACAAATGCATATATACAACCTTATATATTATAAATATATATATATATGAATTCTAGCAACATCGTTCCGCTCGTCGTTTGTGGTACTGATGGATAAATATCATTCATTCATTTACTCACTCAGTCAAACAGGCAAAAAAGGGGCGCATACGAAGCCGCACTAGCACTATAGACTGCCTCTTGGTAAGTCCATCAATTAGTCCCTTCGCCCGTTTGTCAGTTAGACAGGCAGCCAGTCAGTCATTCAGTTAGACAGGCATGGAATATTTACTTGCTCAACTCAACTGTCAAATTTAACAAATTTAAATTAATTCCGACAGTCAATGCCTACGCACGTACGCACGCGAAGTCGTAAAAATAATTATGAATGTATGTTTATATTTATAACACGAGTATACCGATATGAACGTAGCTATGTATGTATCTCTATTATTTCGCTGGAAATTCAAAAAAATTGAGTTAACAGCCATTTACTTTAAAATTATAAAATTTGTTCAATGAAGGCAGTTCCAAGTGTAAAGAGGAAGACTGTTGTGTATGTAGTAATTGCTCTGTATTACATATATATGTCTACCACAATACGACTTTTAAATAGAACTTTGTGACACCAGAGTCTATGGTCGAGAATGCCAAGGATTTTCGAAAAAAAAATTTAAATATTCGTGCAACTCAGAAAGTAAATGAAACGAATATATTATTTATTTATGTATTTTCTCCAGTTATGGAAGATACTTTTTAAGCCTGCTTACAGTTTAAATAATTTTAGAAAACAATAATTTAAGCCGAATGAGTTCCAGTATGGGCTTATAATAAAATCTAGACATATTTTCGTACTTTTCCACTCAGAATTTATGCCTAAAAGCAACATAGAGTTTTAACTATTTTTCTAGAAAATGGATTGTCATACCTATGACATATTCAAAACAGTTTTGTAAGAGTTAGTTGAGGCTCGCATCCCTCCCGATTTATAAATGCTCAGTTTATAAAGTTCTAATTTTACAATAATTTTCGTCTTCTCTTGCAATAATACAGCATTCATTTTTTTTATAAAGGGTGGTTAAATTGTAAGGGCCGATGTTGAATGTGAACCACACCTAAACGCCAAGTTTTTTTCCGAATTTAATTTGACATTTCTCTATTTCAGACTTACTCAATTTGAACCATGGAGAGATACACAATCCAACAACGTGTTAAAGTTATCCAGACTTATTATGAAAATTTTCGAAGAAAATCATCTTCAGTGATGAGGCACATTTTCACCTCAGTGGATTCGTCAATAAACAGAATTGCCGCATTTGGGCGAATGAGAATCCAAGAGTGATTGTCGAAAAACCAATGCACCCACAAAGAGTGACTGTTTGGTGCGATTTATGGGCTGGCGGCATCATCGGGCCGTATTTTTTCCAAAATGAGGCCGGTCAGGCAGTTACTGTGAATGGTGTTCGCTATCGTGAGATGATAACGAATTTTTTATGGCCACAATTGGAAGATATGGATGTGGACGATATGTGGTTTCAGCAGGACGGTGCCACTTGCCACACAGCTAACGAAACAATGGCTCTTTTGCGCAACAAATTCAATGGCCGTGTTATCTCACGTAATGGCGATGTCAATTGGCCCCCAAGATCATGTGATTTGACAGCGTTGGACTTTTTTCTCTGGGGTTATTTGATAGAAAAGGTGTACGTCGATAAGCCAGCAACAATTCAAGAGCTAAAGGATGAGATAATTCGGCACATTAACGGCATAGAAACTCCATTATGCCTCAGCGTCATCGAAAATTTGGACCATCGTATGGAGGTGTGCCGCCGAGGTTGCGGCGCTCATTTGGCCGATATTTTGTTACATACATAATTGAGTAATACCAATATATCATAATAAAATAAAATTTCAATAATTTCCTAAATAGTTTGTGTTTTATTCAAAATCAACATCGGCCCTTGAAAATTTAACCACCCTTTATATATACATATACATATATGTATATACCATATACACACATATATATTTATTTATCCTTGTAACCGTGTCACCGTATCATCCGACTGGAAGAGGAATATGCATACCCAAGTTATCGACGTTGCTAACCGCGGCGAAAAACTGCCAGGTGCTAGTGTCTGCTGTCATACATTTAAACAAATTTATAATTTTCATCAAGAAATTTCAAGATTGATATGTTCAAATATAAATGCCAATCAAATATGATACATGATCTATATTGTAATAAATAATTAAATACGAATTCGATATTTAAATACGGACGGACAGCTAGTATAAATATTGCTGGGTGTTTTCCTTCTTATTTATTCGTTTAATTTTCACAAAATTTACAAGGAAAATGTTCTTTTTTTTTAAATCCAGAAAATTTAAATCACCATAAACATGTTTTCACCTATCATGAACTTTGACTGCAGAGAAAGGCCTAATCCAATAATTCAGGTACATATATAAAGGGTGGTTAAATTGTAAGGGCCGATGTTGAATGTGAACCACACCTAAACGCCAAGTTTTTTTCCGAATTTAATTTGACATTTCTCTATTTCAGACTTACTCAATTTGAACCATGGAGAGATACACAATCCAACAACGTGTTAAAGTTAAGTCTGGAACTTATTATGAAAATTTTCGAAGAAAATCATCTTCAGTGATGAGGCACATTTTCACCTCAGTGGATTCGTCAATAAACAGAATTGCCGCATTTGGGCGAATGAGAATCCAAGAGTGATTGTCGAAAAACCAATGCACCCACAAAGAGTGACTGTTTGGTGCGGTTTATGGGCTGGCGGCATCATCGGGCCGTATTTTTTCCAAAATGAGGCCGGTCAGGCAGTTACTGTGAATGGTGTTCGCTATCGTGAGATGATAACGAATTTTTTATGGCCACAATTGGAAGATATGGATGTGGACGATATGTGGTTTCAGCAGGACGGTGCCACTTGCCACACAGCTAACGAAACAATGGCTCTTTTGCGCAACAAATTCAATGGCCGTGTTATCTCACGTAATGGCGATGTCAATTGGCCCCCAAGATCATGTGATTTGACACCGTTGGACTTTTTTCTCTGGGGTTATTTGAAAGAAAAGGTGTACGTCGATAAGCCAGCAACAATTCAAGAGCTAAAGGATGAGATAATTCGGCACATTAACGGCATAGAAACTCCATTATGCCTCAGCGTCATCGAAAATTTGGACCATCGTATGGAGGTGTGCCGCCGAGGTCGCGGCGCTCAGTTGGCCGATATTTTATTACATACATAATTGAGTAATACCAATATATCATAATAAAATAAAATTTCAATAATTTCCTAAATAGTTTGTGTTTTATTCAAAATCAACATCGGCCCTTGAAAATTTAACCACCCTTTAGTAGTAGATCTCAGCTTCACATCTAACTAACCATCCTCAATGCAAAGAAGAAAAAAAATTAATTAATAAATATTTAAAAACTATCACCCCACACTCAGAGATCAAAAGGAAATAAGAGACTTATGTTGAATCATTACAAAAAAGATCAAAAGCCAACGTAAATACTGCGCCAACAAAAGTGAAATCACTTGCAGAGAGCTGCAGAGAAGTATAAAGGGGCATTAAATAACAGACACAGCAAATATGATACTCTCATTCGAAGATAAAATTTCAAAATGCAAAGAGACACATAAAATTGAATGCCCTCCAACAGTGAAGAAGACACAAAAAACACAACTTTTGATTTAAAGATAAACTAATAAGGCAAGGAAAGGGTGAACTCATTAAAGAAGCGACAAGCGTGTGTGTGTGTGTGTGTGTGTGAGTTGATGCGCTGCCGAGAAAACTGATTTAACTGTCTTAAAAGCATTTTGTTTATGTTGCTGTTATCTCGCGCATACTTTGTAGTAATTAAATTTTCGCTTATTAAATGCTGCATTTGCAAAAACGCGTTCAGGGACTCAGGCCCCGATTGTTATAAATGAAGAAATATTGTATTAAATAGTGTATGTATGGGTACATAATAAAGGTGACACAGCAATTTGTATATTTGAACAGAAGAAAATAAATGATATACATAAGTAATTTAAGAAGTATTTATAATGTTGTATTTAGTAGCAATATTTATGGAATTTTAAAACTCTGTACATTGGCTGCCAGATTTTGATGTTTAAGCAACAAGGTCAAAAATTGGCATAATTTACGGAAATATTCCACTACAGCTGGAAAAATGTTAAATCAAACATATTAATATTTTTCAATTTTAAGAGTTTCGTATCCTTTCAGACAGCTTTTCTAAAAAAAGATAAGCTTTAACATATTATAAACATAGCTTTCCTTTCAGTTTTGAGATTTTCGTGACCTTTTAGAATAAACATTAATACAAATTATATTACATAATAATTGAAAACGTAATTAAATAAAAATATACTAAGAGAATAAAAGTTTTAAAATTAATACCCATGACGGCCGCGATAGCCGAGTGGTTAGAATTGTGTACTGCCATTCGGAAGGCTCGGGTTCAAATCCTGGTGTCGTACTAACATCCAAAAAGCTATAGAAAATTAATGTATTTCTGACATGAAATAAAATCTTCTCATAAAAAAAACCATCAGCCGTTCGGAGGCGGCTTAGTATAAACTGTAGGTCCCTCGATGCTTCGTTTTTATGAAAAACTTGTAATTATTTTACTAAAGAAAGCAGTGATTATTATAATTTTTTTTTTTTTTTTTTTTTTTGAGTAACATTTGTATTCATTTAGTAATATACTTCTATATCAAAAACCTTACAATAAGTTATTAAAACTTAAAATCTAAATTAAAATTACATAGACCGACCAATAGCTAAGAGAGGGCTCCTAACTCAGTTTTGTTCTTTACAAGTGTAGAAAGTCCCTTCTTTTCATATAAGTTTGACTTGTTGCTGAGGCCAAGGTGATGGCCAAAGGGTTCGGATGATTATACAGTTTTACTACGTCTTTTTGTGTAACGATTTTCAAGCTCTTCTATCCATTGTAGATTCGTCATAAAAGCTGTGCCCCTTAACTAGGTTCCATACACTTATATTGGTTTTATAGTTGCATTATTTATTTATTTTATTTATTTAAAAGAGAAACAATTATTAATAATTATTCCACTTACAAACTAAAGCACTGGCTGCCAGGGCCTTCGGCTTATTTTAAAACTAAAGTTAAAGTGTTATACAATGTAAGGTTATTAAAGTATCAATATTATAAATTATTTCTAGCTTATGTGCTAATAATTAAAATATAGCAAAAATATCAATAATATTTATATCTGGCTTTTTTTTTTTTTTTTTTTTTTTTATATGGTTATTTTACAAAGAGATACAAATTTTGCAATTAGTTTAATGTTACGGTCACTAGGGATTTTAAGATGATCAGATGGCTTGGAGTTGTTGAATATTCCACTTCTTATTACTTGTGAGTTTGGGCAGTTGTCGAGGATATGGATAACATTGAATTCAGTACAACCACAATGCGGACAGCTTGGTTTAGGTAGGCCTTTCAAAAGATGTTCATGAGTAGCTAGTGTATGCCCAATGCGAAGACGCATAAATGTTCTTATATTCATGGAAAAAGGGTATGAAGGGTAGACTGGCCTTGTCCCTGACGTATTAAAATATTTGTAATGATGGTTGTAGCTACTCCACTCGTTAATGAATTTGTCAGTGAGAACTTGGTTAGCTAAATTTTTAATATCGTTATCGGTGAAGTGTCCCGATACGTATAGTGGTTCAGCACAAGCTTGTTTAGCTCTTTTATCAGCCATTTCATTGCCTTGAATTCCTATGTGCGCTGGTACCCACATTATTTTTATTTCATTGGAGTTTTGGAACGGAAGGTTTCTGATCTTTATTATAATGGGGGTTTCGTTTGATTGGCTGAGGACAGCTTCAATGGCAGATTTGCTGTCAGAGCAAATAAGGGTTTTCCTACCATGTTGTGATGAAAAAAGTACTGCTTCTAGTAGAGCAGCGGCTTCGGCTGTAAATGCAGAGCAGTATGATGGAAGAGAGTATGCAGCGATGGTAGCACCTAGTATGTTTGTCACAGCTTCTCGGCCTTATGGCTAAGATGAAAGTGTAGTTGCATTATAAATAAGGACTTTGTTTTCAAGGCTGAGCCCAGATTTCCTGCTTAAAAGCCAATATAAGTTCAAGGGAATGCCAAACTTTGTCATTCATAGGAGCATTGTTGAGCTTGAAAATAGAGCACGTTTTTCGCTTCAATAAAAATTTTTTGCGTTCGCACTTAATTTCTTAAACTTTTTTCACCATTCTTCAATTGGCTTAAGATGCTGCTCCAACACTTTGGTGGCTGCAATGGGGAATTTGTGCTAACTTATTATGGCAGTATCATCCGCAAAAGTTGACATGATTACTTTGTCACTTGCAGGAGTATCGGCGGTGAAATGTAAAGGGCGATCCATTTCGAGTTTCAAAGAAAAAATATGGAAATTTTAATGGGAAATGTTAATTTTCATTCGAAATGAAATTCTTTGGCAATTTTTTTTTGAAGATTTGAATTTGAAAGAGATAAATGTTAACCGCGGCTACATCTCAGATGGTCCATCTGTTGAGACCAATTTTCAATTACTCCTTCAAGCATTTCGACTGATAACTGGCGAATGCCACGCGTGATGTTTTGCTCCAAGGCCTTAATAGAAGACCGATAGGCTTTACACTTTACATATGCCTACAGGATACTAATCGACCGGTCCAAAACGTGAAAGTATGTGCTCACCGAAGTGTTCTCTCAATAAATCCATTGATTGATGCGATGTGTAGGAAGCCATCTGATTGAAACCAAATGTCGCCGGGATCAAAAGCTTCATTTCAGCTATCAAATGGTCGGTTATCATGGCCCAATTACGGTAGCTATTGACGTTACATTCTCACCGGCATCTTTTTTGCAGAAATATGGATCAATGAATCCACCGGCCCACAAACCACTTCAAACCGTTGTTTTTTCTGGATGAAATGGCAGCTCTTGAAGCTTTTAAGATTATTTTTCGCTTCAGCGCCGAGCTGTTGCTATATTAAAATTAGACCATGTTTTTTGCGAAAACCAAATTGATAGGTATGAACTGTATCGTTCTCATGGAGAAAAGAAGTAATTTTTAATAGCAGCACTTTTTCGAACTGTTTGGATAGGTAACAGGCTGATTGGTATACACATATGATGACAGCAGGGCTGCATCTTTACCTGGTTTATCTATCATAATTAACTGCGATTTTTTCTATATTTGTTGATAATATCCTAGCTTAAATTTGGCACTGAAAAGCTTTGCAAGAAAAATGAGAGCAATGTTGGGCAGTTCTTTCAGAATTTTTGGTATGACTAAGAACGTATGTAAAAAAATTGTTTGATCTAAGACGGCATGATTGTTTTCCAGTTCAGTGCTTGCTGGTGGCTTAAGGTTCTTGCTGGCTTTCGAAAGCGATTTTGTCATAAGTTTTTTCATATTTCTTCCATCTTCGTATCGTAATGAAATTTTCTGTCATCTTTAGTCTGATTTTTTCATCGAGCGATCGGTAGGCTTGCTGTTCACGATACAAGCGTCGCTTCTTTCGGACCAGCTACTTTATATTGGTTATCAATGGGTGCGTTCAGCGAACTGAGCGCTCAGTAAACATGTTCACTGAGCGAACGCTGAACGCAATGATTAGTTGGCGCTCAGTAAACATGGTCAGTGAGCGCTCAACATATTTGTGAGCGTAAAATTTGTATGCTACTTGTCGCTGATCGGTCAACTGTTGTGAATTGAAAAAAATGAATCACGAAAATTTAAAAGTATTTCTACTTCAAAGTACTTGTGTTGGCGATTTACCAAATTTTTTTGGTTGTCAAATAGATTTTGAAAGAAATGAATTCAAATGAAAGAATTAAAAAA
Source organism: Ceratitis rosa (assembly GCA_037013455.1). Lineage (NCBI taxonomy): Eukaryota > Metazoa > Arthropoda > Insecta > Diptera > Tephritidae > Ceratitis > Ceratitis rosa. The sequence goes on along the minus strand of JAWMAG010000005.1, from coordinate 10,102,556 downwards.
TTTTATGAACACTGTTGCGGAACACTTTAGGATGATTAAAACAACATTTCAAGTAAGACATAATTGTGCAAAAAGTACTTGTAAATATATAGTTTTTAAGATAATTATTTTAAAATAATAGTGCATATCAATTTTTTCCATGGCGAAAACTTAGCTTCACAATCAGTTGGTCGTTTCGAGAGTTGAAATAGCAGTACGTTCATGAAAATTAATCGCTCAGTAAAAGCGCTCACTAAACATGAGCGCTCAGTTCGCTAAACGCACCCAATGTTTCTGCTCTGGTGTTGCTTTGGTTTCTCTCTCTCTATTTCCACTTAGTTCTGAATGCAATAAGTCGAAAGGAATGCTCATTTTCAGTAGGTGTTCGTTCAATTCAATGATTGTTGAGGAATGATCAAAAAGATAAGTCAATACAGGTTTCAGCAAATACTAAACTCCTATCTATATACGTTTTTAGTGACTGCAAAGTCAATCAAGTCAGCTAATTTCCTTGGGTATATAGGTCAGATTATCTTGGGGAGATGTAATCAAATCTATTTTTTTTTTTTACTTATGATCATTAGACAGTGACGACTTAAATAATAAATATAAAAATTTTAAAGCTCCAAAAATTACAAAAAAGTATTCGAAATTCGCTTTAAAAAATTTAAAAACTTTTTAGTTTAATTATCAATAGATTAAATCCTATAATTTTTTAAGTTTTCAAATTAGCAACTGAATTAAATTTATTTTTTGCAAACTAAACGTTTTTGTATTACTTGAAAAGGCAGGAATGCTGGAATTAAACTCACGCTAGCGCTAAATGTCTTGCTCAATTATTTGAGAATTTAATTTATTTTTATAGCTTCTGCTGGTCCTTACAAATAAGCATCTGCAGAATTACACAAAAAAGCTCTACTCAGCACATATGCTCAAAGAAAACAACCGAAAAAAGTAACCAAAGACAAAGGACTTCGAAATGTACACATCCTTACAGTAAAAATCTCAGCAACATTTCAATTCACGCCAGGCTGCACAAAGTATAAAAGAGCTGTAAAAAGTAAAGCAGGACACAATAACTGCAAAGAGTGGAACTTCATTATGTAGAAGTGTATGAGAGACGGCAGCGCTGGCGACTCGAGCGAAAGTCAAGTTGAGCAAAGGCCAGACAATGTGATGTTGCTGCTGCTGCTATATAAATTTCACACTATATAAAGTCACAAGCCATTGCTACACTGTACACACATACACAATTCACATATTGAGACAAGCACACACACACTTGCATACCAAAAGAGTGTAGCTTGAAGTGTTTGTCAAATAAAAGTCGCAACAATATCTGCAGCAACCGCGGCAGTAAACGGCGACACAAGCAGATACAAAGGATGACAGACAAGCAGACAAGCAAAGACAAAGCAAAATTATACTCCAGCCATTTATGTTGCTGTAGTTTCGGGTTGAGACTCCATTCGCTTTTCAGTCACAACAACAATGTCTTATTGTCACCTCCCAACCATTACCACGCCATTGTCTTTGTCTTCAATATGGCAACTCTAACGCCATTCCGGTCGACGCTGACCTTAACTGTCGGGCGACAAATGCTATTAGTGTTGATGTTGCCTGCCGACGCACGTCAGGCCACTTCATAGTAGGCAACGGCAAATTGAAGTGAAATCTTCACAAGAGTCACTTCGTTGTGACGTCGAGTCAAGTTGCTATCCAGGCGATTTAGCAGTGGGAGTGGAAGGTAGAACCAAGAGTCGGACTTCAAAGTCATACGGCTGATGACGTACTCATCTTGACACTGTAGCAGCTACTACTGTTGCCGTTGTGTCATTAGTATGCCATGACTTATACTCACAGTCACTCACACATATCTACAATACACCCGCACATATTGTAAAATTTATGCATACATATGTGTGTAAATGCTTGCAGGAGTTTTTTTTTTTTTTTTGAAATGGAAAATAGTGTCAGTTATGCGTATTGTTATTATTTGGCTAGGTTGTTTGGCAGCGCGGCTAATGTATGTACGCCATGGCGTATGAACACTCTCACACTTGTTTTTCGGAAATTTACATATGCCAAGTGCAAACTAGCGCAAATTTGGTAAACAAAAGCTGTTTCGTAGACAACAGTCCGCTATGTTGGTAACTAGAAGAAATGTATGATAGTGTGTTACATATATACATAAGTGGTCGTTTATGTATTTATGCTAGAGACGAGAGACCAGATCGTACAGCGTTACTTTCTTACGCCTTCGTCTTGTTTTCCATATTTCTTTTTTTTCCTTTTTTTACTTACTTTCATGTAGTTCCAACATAGAAAGTTGTTGCATTGTAGATAGTGGAAAAGAGCATAACTTATACGCTCGTTTGCATGCGTCAAAATATGCTTGCAGCAATTAAACTGGCATTTTCTGAATTTACATACTTTGCAAGTTTGTGCTGGGTTGAGGCAGTAGTTTTACTATACGTATGTGCATAAATTAACTACATAGAGAGATGTAGTCTCACAAAAGTAGTAGCAGAATTACGGCGTTGTAAATGACCCGAAAACAAAACAAGTTAATCGGTGACCTAGACATAAAAGTAGTGAAAGTGAGTCTTCCTTATGCTAGAAAATGACATGCAAATATGAAAGTTATATTCAAATTGAAGTGATTAAGCAATTTTTGAGGTGAAAGTTGCACTGAAAAAAAAATAAGAGAAAATAAAATGTAATTTTTCACTTGAGTTCCTAACTATATTAATAAACATTTGTCAAGAATTATTGAAATTTTTAGTGAAAAATTTTCGAGAGCTCCGACTTTACAAATTTAGTTTCGCCATCTTCTCACAAAGCATTGCTTGAATATTATCAGCAATTAATTTGAAGGAAATTATATTCCCTATCAAGCGTTCGGTTGTTTGAAAAAACCTTTCATCTATAAAATAAATGGTGCCTTTTACTTTGAAATCAAATGCCAAAATAAAATTCGCAAGTAACTTTGCAAACGGAAATCAGCATATACAGACTTGTGTAGCAGATTCTTGAAGCACTTCGCAAAATTTATAGAGAAAGTTAATTTTTATATGAGAGCAAGTAACAAGTCGTCCCTTATTTTGACACTAAAATGAAGGTTTAATTTACCACAGTCAGAATTATCCAATTTATATCAGATATGCACTATTTTGCTTGCTAGCATTTTGCCGTTTTGAGAGTAGAGTCATTATGAATCTCTGATAGAGAGCCTTGTCTTTATTTGCAAAAAAATTGAGGGAACTAAATTTCACAGGCCTCTCTTGAGGATGATTGTTTACCAGCCAAATAATTTCCCATTCGGTGGGAGATCCGGACTGTGGATGCATAAGAACCTCCCAAGCAAGCTCTCGGATTTGTTTAGTCTGGCGTTGTGCTGATTAAACACAATTCCCTTCCTATTGGTCAAAGGTGGGCTCTTCTTTGCGCTTGCTTTCTTCAGGCGGTACAATATAAGGTTCGAATGAAGAGTTTGGCCTTAGGAGAGCAGTTAAGAACGGAAGCAAATTCACAAAAAAACCTTTCTGGTCGTCAATTCTGTCTTGACGATCGTTTGTGCCGGCTAAACTGCCACTCGACTAAAACCGTTTTCTCTTGACGTTGTGGTAAGTGCAGGCCAGCAAAACCATCCACAACCTGTCCAAAGCTTTGCTGAAGTATTAAAGCAGCAGCTACTTCAGTTTTCAGCCACTAAACCATTAAGTCCCAAGCATATATAGGACCTTTTTTTTAATCATTTATAAGGCATTTATTAAAATGATGTAATTATCTCCCTCTTAAAAAATAATAGCTACAAATTTCAAGAAGCGTTCATTTGGATCTCCACCCAAGCGAGCATAATGGGATAATGAGGGGTATCTTTGTAAAGTTGCAGTTATATTTAAACAAATATTAATTCATTAATTGATGACCATTAGTATGATAGTTTTTAAAACATTCTCTCTCTACGCAAAGTGCCTTACTATATAGCTCACAATTCCACCAAATTCTTTAGTGACACTCCCTGCTCCCGTCAGTCACATTGATCGTTACTTGCCCTTCTATAAAGTATACATGCGTTGACTACGCATGAACTTGCCATTGATATGAAAAGAGGTCACTACCGTTTCTTTCAACGATACTTTATACGGAGGTCAACTCCTCCCATTCACGAATTGTATACCGCGATCAACTTTGGCTGATGAACATTCACCTTACATCTTTTTCTTCTTAACCATCGTTTGACGGTATGCAACGGTTTAGTTGTCTCAAAGTATTTTTACACGGTCGTAACACTATTGTCATTCCATTTGACAAAAAGAATTTCAGAATCAGCATACCTTCAATTTATAATATGATACATAATTACTATTAGATTTAATTTTGTCATAAGATTAATTGCATAATCTCACATAATATGATCAACCTCTTCTCGTTATTCTGTTTTGTAGTTTGTTATTCGCTTCTACAGAACACACACGAACAACAAGTTTGCGAACATTTCCAGTTGCCTTGAAATCGTTTTCTTTCAAATCTCATAGGAGGCCATAAGATGTAAAAAGTTATCGAGAAATACGACGTGATCAGTCGGATGTGGGATATTTTCTATAGTTCAAGGACACCTTAATGGTTGACATCTTAGACAGCTATTCCTAAGCATCCGAACTGGCTTTCCTCCAAAAAATTGTTTGGAATGACTATGAAAATACCTAAGCATAAACTCGTTAAAGGTAGATAACGCATGTGATTAAGCGAAAAAATTACCGAAAAAGCACTTTTCCACACTTTTTGTCCAATGTACATATGTATGTACCTATGTATATTACTTATTCTCAAAACTAGATGCGTTTTAAATATTTTATTATCAAACTTCCTCAATATGTGTACACCGAAAACTATGTATTCATTAATGACATCTCGCTGTATTATAAACTGGCGCGTGCTTGCATGATCATACTCACGTCTACTTCTGATTGCGTTTCAAAGCAAGAATTTTTTCTATACTCAAACGACTACAAGGGCATCGAATGGGTTAATTCATTACGCTAGTTCTGGGAAGTATACATATTCCGTTTAAGGAAATCCAATATTTTATAGTAATATATTTGTTATTCAATACAAGTAATTTTAATTTAATAAAACTAATTACTTATTCCTTTGATTTTTTTTTAGTTTATTTGTTATGTAAACAGTCATGAATGGGAATATTTTACGCAAGGAATCAAATTTACACCCAAAAATTTTATTTTATTTTGTTTATTTTGATTTTAATTAACTGATTATATTTTATTTTTATTGTTAGTTGGAAAAGGTGCATTTTTGTAGTATATACAACTACCCATTAAATTCCATATAATTTTGTAAAAAAAAATTGTATTCAGAAAAGGTGCTTTATAAATGCATACATACAGTCTCCAGTTAATGGCAATACTAAAGAAAAATTTGAAAATTATTTGAAAAATTCTAGAGTATATATAAATAATATAGTTTTTCAAAATAAATAACCTTAATTTAAATTGTTGGTCATTATTTAACCTTTTTAATATAATAATTGGCGTTTTGTAACCGCGTCTTTTCCAATTTGTGCTGTGCAGCTTATGTTTATTCCAACAAATGAAGAAAAATAAACTAAGCCGCCCTTAAAAAAGCAATGATGTTGGTATTCGTGTTTGCAAATTATTTTTTAAAAACAAACCGTTATGGCAAAACGGGTAAACTTGCTAACCAATGTTGGAACCTGATCAAAGAGCAAACACGGTAAACACAAAAAAGTCGATAAGAACATATCATCTGGAATTGAGGGAAATAAAATAATATCAAGTATTTATCGAGATTATGTAGATACATATGTGCAAAGAAAAAAAAAACAAGCGGTTTCTACGTACGTTTATTTTTAAAAGCCAAACGGTCGATGGATTTAAAAAAAAAATAATTTTTATTTCATGTCAGAAATGCCAAGAGTCGACGGCAATTGCAAAAGTTAATTTTCCATAATTTTGGACGTTTATCGAACTAGAACTCAACGCTGTCTATTCTATTTAAAATATCGCAAAGTTTTAAAAAAAATTAACAGCAAGTACCAGTAGTAGTCGACATTTGTATACTTATTTGTCCTGTTAAAATAATGTAATGCCCATTTTTTGTTAGTTAAATCAGTCAGTCAGGGAACCTGGGCCAAAACATAAAATATATATAGAAAAAACTATCATAAAATATCAAAAGGAATTTTTTCAGTTAAAAGTCAATATTTAAGCATAAAATCTACTAAAAACTAACGCATCAACAGTTTCCTCCCTAACAAAATAATTACATTTAATTTAAAAATTTAAAGAAATATTTTATAATTTTTTTTTCGCAGCTCACTTACCTTTGTTGTAGCTAGTAGCGTTCTTTTAACTGATTTGCGTTCACTGAATACTAGCAAAAAATCGTTTACCACCACACATACAATTATTTTGAAACAAAGAAATTTTATTTGATTTATAAAAATTATTTAATAATTATCTCTGTACATTTCCGCTTACAGAAATTTCAAATTAATTTCTTTTTCATATTACTCTTCATATATTTTTATACGAAATTTTTTTTTTTTTTTAACTTTCACGCAAACTTTGAACTTTGTGAAAACACTACTCTTGCTTTTTGTGAGTATTAATACAAATTTATTTATGTATATAAATCTTTACTTGACATCAATATTTTGATATTTTTTGTAAATTTTTTTCTGCTTTATCACTGTTTCCTACTGATTTTAATTTATGTTATATTTCCATTTGTAATTAATTACTGTTATGTGATTTTTTTTTTGTTTCTCATTCACCAAAAAGCAACAAAAATGGCAATGAAATTTTACACTTTACATGACTTTTTTTTTACTTGCTGACAATAGCATTGTAGTTTTTTTATCTGTATATATGTATGTAGGTATGGTTTTTATTTCAATTTTGTTGTATTTTTTTCGCTGTATTTATATGTATAAGAATTTTCTTTTTTATTTCCCGTTTTGTGAATATTTAGGTTAACAACAAGCACGGTTTCCCCACACAATAGTATTTTTGTATGTATGTATATATGTATATATGTAGTACATTTTTTCTGTTTGTATGTATTTATTTTTGTTTGCTCGTTTTCTTTTGCAGGTGGTATATATTACAAAAAAACAGATAACAAAAGCCAGCCGGACGCTGAAAAGTATGCAACGAAATGTGCTTGCAGGCGTGACACTCAAAACTTGTGATTTTATTTTCTTTTTTTTTACTTTCTTACATTTGTTTTATTTACATTTCTATGCTTCCTCTTACAACAACACACCCACATCCATTTTTTATTTTAGTTGCTGTTGTTTTTTGTTTTTACACAAATATTTGACTTTATGAATAATAAATGCAAATTTCCTTTGTCTGCATGTTGCAACAACCGGAACGGCAATACAAATTTCCAACTTGTTTTTTTTTTGTATATGGATATGTAGCATGTGAATGTTAGTTATAGAATTGTTGAATAGTACAATTGCAATGCGCTTTTTCACTTTCTTTACTTCTCTTCTTTTTGACTAGTGCGCCGTAAATGCGCTCCGCGGCCGTTATAGTGAACACCGCGCTCAACGCGTGACACGCAAACGGATGCACTATTTGATTTATGTACGTGGAAAAGGTGTCAAGTACTATTGTTGTTGTTGTTTTTTTTTACATTTTATGTTGCAAACACATTTTTTTCTTTTTTATATTTTTCCTTTTTTCATATTTATTATTTATTTCACATTTCTATGGTTTCCGCTTTGCTTTTTCATGCTTCACAGCCTTACCTTCTTCAAGCTGACATATGTCTTGATATTTTCTATATATTTTATGCGAAAAGATGGCATTAAAAAAAAAAACACACAAATATATAAACAACGTAACACGCACGCACACAACTCACGAATATCGCACACGTTTGTGATTTGCGGCACGGAACGGAAAAAGAAAAATACTTGGAACGGAAGGTAGGAAGGAAGGTAGCTACCACGCGCCGCGTACAAACAACGGTACGTCACAAATGTTTTAAAAAATTTCTTTGTACGCTGGCAATATACACATACCAAGACACGTGTGTGGGAAAGTAAGCAAATTCACTTGCACGTGTATACAAATTTGCCTTTACGCTTTATTTACACGTAAAAATTTCGTTTCTTTCTTATTTATTTCGAATAGCACTTTATCACTTTGTACGCCAAAAAGTGTAATTTTTTCGTGAATTTATTTAAAATCTATTTGCTTTCTCGCCACATCTAGGCTGTGAAAATATCAATACCGGTTTGGTTATGCGCTTTTTCAACGTCAAATCAACAAACGTCGTGCGCTCAACAGCCGTTGCCACTGGTCAGCTAACATCGAGTATTCACCGTAGACTAGTCCTGGTGTACGCCCGTACAACGCAACACATAGCACGACCACGAGTGCCAGAAAAACGTCAATGCAGTATGAGTGTATAGTGAGTATATGTGGCATACATTTAGGAGGCGGCTGTAAAACGAACCAAGCCAGTTCGGCCCACTTCGTGGCTTATGGAAACTTTAACTCAAAGGAGAGACATAGCCAGTTATTTGAGCATTTCAAGGGAGAGCCTGGGTATGCGAGAGTATGCGGAAATGTGTGTGGGAGAAGAAAAAATGCCAGCATGTGTTTGAAGGTAGTTCTTTTTGCCGAGAGTGTGCCATTATAAATACTCAGCGTACTATATGCTAGTGGCTCAACATAATGCGTAGTGTCCTTTGCTTACAAAATCGCTTTAAACTTCCATAATACCAGCGTAGTCTGTGAGCTAGAACAATTTCGTGAAGTTGTCATGAGAAATTTTATAAAATTGTTGCTCCTAAATGTATATTTCTTTGCTTGCTCTCTTCTCACACGAGCCGCTCTCTGTTATATATTTATATATATATATATAGATTTGCTCTCCTTTCTTATTATATACAATAACAAATTGTAAATATTCCTTAGTCAAAGCTTTTATCCCACTTTTTGGTAGGTCGTGTGCTCCTTAAGCACTTCGCTTTTGGTTATACTATATATGTATGTACATACATATACGCATAGTTGTAGGTATGTAAAGATTTTCCATTACTCACTTGTGTATGTTTGTATATATGTATATAAACATATATTTATATGCTGTTCACTGCATACATATTTATAGCTAGAATTTTGTATACTACAAATAATTCCACTCATCTGCACATATATATACCGACATTCATTTGACTGCTTATGCTGGCAGCTGTTTTTTAAGCTTTCTGCTTAAATATAAAATGTATGGTGTTATTAAATCTAAAATATATTAAATGTAACAGATATTTATATTTTTATATATATATTTATATTTCATTTATGTATAAAAAAAGTTAAAAGTAAAAATGGAGATAATTTACTGAAAACTAATGAGATATATTTTTTTAATATTTACATTTAATAATAAATCGTTTTAATTTTTTTCATATTACATACATACGTTTATATTTATTATTAAATATAATGCTTTGATAATTGTTTGCAATGTATAAATTGCTTGTAAACCTATGAATTTTTTTATTTTTTTTTTTTTTTCAAATATAAATATATATTTTATGTAGCCTTAGTCAACTTTTGTCAAGTTTAATAACTAAGAAAAAATCACGAATGGAACTCTCTTCATTCCGAATTCGCCGCAATTCAGCGTAAGCTTGAAGAGCACATTCGATTACTCTTTGGCATCGAATATCCTGTGTGCTTTCATTACTCTTCATTCGTTGAAAAATTTTCTTTGCTTTGTATTTTTGTTTTAATGTTTATTTTTTATTTACTTCTTGCTTATATTATATATATTTCAAAATAGCATTCGAACATTTTTCCAAATTCTTGCCACCTATTTTTATAGCATAACTTTTTTCCCCCCTTTTTCCCCAGGCATTTGTAGGTTTGTTCAAATTTCGTGTTATTTTATTTTCTTTTGCTAGCTGCGCTGCTGTCTCCATTTCTGCTGTCTGGGTAGACGTTGCCATTGTCTTGCCACTTCCGGCATTTGACAGTTATATGGTAACATTCGCCATTTATCCCTGATGCTTAACATTTGCTAAAGTTTTAATACTAATACACTTAAGGCAGTAGTCTGCTTTAGATGCTTCAAGATATGCATTTTGAGTTTTCATTTTTACAATCCAGCACCATTTGGTGATAGCAAACATAATATATTTCCGATCGAAAAAAATCAAAATGATCTGGCTTCAGTATTAAATTATCATTTATTTAAACTAAAAAGTTTGGATAAAAGTATTATTTAAATTTTTTTTTTTGCAATTTTAAGTGATTTTTTTTTTCAAACTACGAAAAAATTTCGAATTTTTCTTGGCATTTTTTTAGTTCATATCGAAGACACATCCCTAAAAACTAAGCAAAAAAAAATTGTTTGACTGTTTCAGATGCATCGCACGACCTCCATTATCGGCACAGTTTCAGGAATTCAGACACTTCAGAAAACTCATTACAACATTGGAAAATTCCAATATTTTTCATAATAACATTTTTTTTTAAGCTTAAATAAAGTACATTAATGTCTAAATATTTCGTTTACCATAATAATTTCTTTCCATTTCAAACAAAATGGTGAAAACCCGATTTTTACTGCTTCTAAAGGTACTTCCTTAATATTTATTTTTTGAGCGAAAGTTAATATTACATAAAGTTGTACTACATACGTGTGTTGGGGCAGCGTTTAGTTTTATTTGGAAACTGTTTAAATTTTCTGTTATATGGATTTGTGATATCGATCAGTGATTGATGTGGCCAAAGCTAGCTGGACGAAAACAAAATTCTTTGTTTTTTTAATGATTAATTGGTCACAATACTCATATATACCATACATTGTATAGTCAACCTGTGGTTTCAAAATCGTTAGTAACCAATGGGCAATTAAAATTTAGTAAAAAATTATATGCGTAAACACTCTTGAGCCTGCAAAAAATTTCTGATTTTGGTTCGCCCAACATACAAAATTAAGAAAATTTATTTTTCAAATTTCGGTCACCCCTAGGCAGGGAGTGTCAAGACCTCCGAATGTATTTCTGACATGAAATAAAAGCCCATAGAAAACCATCGGCCTATGCATTCTCACACGATCTTGGTGGCCTATCGATCGGCCCAAATCCATTGATTGAGGCGATGTGTCGGAAGTAGCGCCGTTTTTTTGAAACCAAATGTCGCCGAGATCATGAGCTTCAATTTCAGGCATCAAAAATAGTCAGTTATCATGGCGCAATAACGGTTATGTTCTCATCGGCATCTTTTTTGAAGACATATGAACCAGTGCTTCAACCGGCCCACAAATCATACCAAGTGGCTGGATAAAGAGCTCTTGAACCTCCTTAGATTGCTCTTCGTCCCAAATGCGGAAATTTTGCTTGTTTACATACCCATTGAGCGAGAAATGGGCATCATCGCCGAACAAAATTTGGCTCGAACACGTCGGATCATCTTGGAACCTTTCAACAACCCATCGAGCCCACCCAAGATGGGTGATGGTGTTGCAAATAGTACGTTCAGTAGGTCGATTATGATGACCATTATTTGAGCGAAACCCGCAAAATGCATTCTTTACAGAACGTGAATTTTCATAATTAAAGTTGAACGATTTGTAGACGTTGTTCAGGTGTAAGTCTTTCCATGATAAAATGCCAAAGAATACTGAATAAAATTAAAATGCAGAGTGCTTAGGGTTCTTGACCGCCACTAACTCGGATGTGATTGTGTCGAAGGCATATAGTGTTTCAAAATATGAAAATACTGACTTGTCCATTAATTATACAATACCATATCATGAAAATGCCTCCCAAACCCTAAATGATCGTCTACTAAGTGAACCTGGGATTATATTCTTGGCGTTCGGGATGATGAACAAGACTCTGGTTCATTTTCGTTTCGTCACTCCACAATACGTTTTCCAAAAACATGTAGGTATTTTCCTTGATGGGCTCTAGTGAAAGTCAATCTCTTCATAAGTGGAAATGCGCTGCTTCTTTGGGAATGTTTTATTTGTAATAAATTATTGTAATTTATTGTAATCTATTGTAATATTATTAATAGCCGAGTGGTTAGGGTTGCGTACTGCCATTCGGAAGGCTCGGGTTCATATCCCGGTGCCACCAACATTAAAAAAAAAAAAAAAGTTATGGAAAATTAATTTAATTAAAAAATTAAGTAAAATTTTCTAATTGCGGTCGCCCCTCGGAAGGGAATGTCCCCTCCGAGTGTATTTCGGACATGAAATAAAGCTCCTCATAAAAAAAACCATCAGCCGTTCGGAGGCGGCTTAGTATAAACTGTAGGTCCTTCCATTTGTTGGAAAAACATCAAGACGCAAAACCACAAATTGGAGGAGGAGCTCGGCCGAAAAATCGCTTCAGCGGTTACAAAGCGCCAATTATATATACATTGTATATATATCTTAGAGTGTACAAAAAAAAAAAAAACAAGAAGTGGCTGGCCGCGCTGATTTGGTCAATTGAAGACATCTGAATTATGGAAATTCAAAAAAATTATTTTTAGTTGGATTAAATAATTTCGTCGATATAATAAAAAAAGTAGACTTTGAGAAAAGTGATGATGGAAAGTTAGGGATAAAACAAATTTAGCAAAAAGTGTCGGTGAGTAGCATATAGCATAATCATATTTCAGCTCAATTGGTTGGATAGAATTTTTTTATCATTTTTCAGCAAAAATCACCGTTTTAAATTAATTTCTTTCAGAGTGACGTACACATAAGTTTATTAACAATTAAAAGCATAATATATTTTAAATATATGACAGATGGTCGTAATTTCATAATAAAAGTTAGGTTCGACCACAGAAATGGAGGGAGGGTCCCCGAAAGGCAATAATATGACCCCGTAGTGTACGGACGTTCACCTATATGTATCAAGTACGTGTGCATAAGTATAAGTGCATATATATTACAATACGTTATATTTAAAATAAACAAAACATTTATTTTTATATCGAAATTCTATAATTGTATATTTTATGAGGTCATATGTTATATTAATAGAAAAATACCCTAAATGTAGGTCAACTTTTTGCTGGTTATAAAGAGCGCATAAGAAATCTGTAAAACACTGCCTACAATTTAGCGCATTATTTATTACGCCAAAGATATGGACTCAATCAACGCTTGGGTAAACAAGCATGATGAGTGTAACATACAAAATAATTATTACTGCTGCAATTTTCTGCGGTTTATTTTATATGTAAACTCTTTTTTCAAATCATTAGATTTAATATGGACATGCGACAATTAATATTTCAAAAATAAAATGGAAGACGTCACAACTTTGGCACTTATGACGCAAGTAAGCTGTGCTATAAACAATCTACAACTAGCTATTTTCTTTTATAGTATATTGTTGTCATTTCTTTCTATGATTCCATCCTACATCTGATGCCTTCTTTCAAATTGTTTCTTTCTCAAAGTCTTCTCACAGGAATTAATACTTCCTTACTTCTCTCTAGCTACCACAGAAGAATGGGTTGAACATTGTTTTGGATATAATTAAACCACCTTTCTACACATTTAAGTCTGCTTATCTTGTTGCCTGCAATGTCTATAATATGATATATTTTTGAGTGCCCATTAATGGAAGTTTCACTGCAAACTATCATAGCTTTTTGAGTGTATACATTTATATTTATCCGCCTTGCCTGCGAAGAAGCAGTATAGTTAACACTTCTATTGTACTTTACAAATACAGCAGAGGGAGATTTAAATCTTGGTTTGAATCTATCTTTTATAGACCTGTAGACAAGTATAGCTTAATCTGTCATACCTACACCACTCTCCATAAATTTACCGTGTTCATTATCTCACTAACGCACACTTAAACCTCTATAATACCATTTAGAAACGTGCTAGGATGGGGTTTTCTTCCTTTTACCTATTTCGAATAAGACGTTCTGCATCAGTCGGTTGCATAATACTAGTATCATCATTATAGTTTTATTTTATAATTTAAAGAATTATAAAAAATCAATTTATATATATATTTACATATATAGAATTATAAAAAAAATAGGCGCTTTTTAACCGCTGAATGGATTTTCCCCCGAACTCCTTCTCCAATTTGTGGTATGCATTTTTTCCTTAAAATCTATGCCACGTGCACAGAGGCGAAGGGTTTTTATCAGAAGCTAATATTTCACCACAAAAAGTTGTCAATACGAGTATGTGGCTTCCACAAAATGTGACCAAATGCCAAACAACACGAGTGAATATGGCTTTATTGCGAGAGAATATTCTCGGCCGCATAAGCTCTCGTCTTAGCGATATGAATTGGTCACCAAGATCGTGCAATTTGGCGCCGTTGGATTTTTTTTTTGTGTGTGCTCGAAAATTACATCAAGCAGATCGAATTTTGCAAAATTCACGAAGCGTTCATTTGAATGATGTATTGTTTCACATACATACACATTTTAAAAAGGAATTTCATAAAAAAAAATATTTTAAATGCAATTTATTTATGTTTATTTTTGAAACTGCAAAATGGATAACCCTGTATGAGTTCATGTTAATTCTCAGAACTGAATAAATCGGTAGTGTAGGGGCTGTATGATGAATAGTTCAATATCGAAGATTATCGGCTAAATAAACTCAACTCACTATTTTGACCCTAAAGCTAGAATTGCTATTTTTCATTTCTTGAAATGAATATTTTCACTCAGATAATTATACTCTTAACTTGGGTTTCGTACAAAACAATGTTTTATTAAAGACGAAATTATTTTTCTACTTATGCACCGTTACTACGAAATTGTGCAGGTAAAATTTAGATATATTATCAAAAAAAAAATAATAATTGGAATAATTTACTACATGAACAGACTCTATATATTAACACCGTTAATACATTTGTATGTTATATATAAATTTATATATACATACATATGTACATATATTTGTTAATGAAAGTAAAAGTCAAAATTATAATGACATATGTTCATTACGCACCAAAGTGACTTAATTTAGAGTCATGGCGACCATATTGAGCAAGCAAACAGAACAAAAAATGGCACGTG
>JAWMAG010000005.1:9977500-10082500 GCA_037013455.1 Ceratitis rosa | reverse complement strand
AACAAAGTGGAACTAGTTTTCTTCAGCATCAACTACAAAATTCCTTTAATTAGTTCACCAGTCTGCGCCAACTACCGTGGGATAAACCTCATTAACATCGCATATAAGGTCCTATGCAGCGTTTTGTGTGAAATACTAAAGTCCACCGTCAACAACCTGATTTAATATTATCAGTGTGGCTTAAGATCTGGTAAATCTACTATTGACCAGATATTCACCATGCGCCAAATCTTGCAAAACACCAGTCAAAAGAGGATCGACACACACCATTTCCTCGTTGACTTTAAAGCAGCCTTCGACAATACGAATATAACCGCTTTATCTAAATTTGGTATCCCCTCAAAGCTTATAGGCTATGTGAACTGACCTTAAGCAACACTAAAAGCTCCGTCAGGATCAGGAAAGACTTCTCCGCGCCGTTCGATACCAAATGAGATTTCAGACAGGGCGATTCCTTATCATGTGGCCTCTTCAATTTATTGCTGGAGAAAATAATACGAGCTGCAGAGCTGAATAGAGAACGTAAAATCTTCTATAAGAGTGTACAGCTGCTGGCGAACGCCGGTAATATTGACATTATTGGTCTCAACAACCACAAAGTTAGTTCTACTCTCTCCACATTGGAAAAGGAAGTGAAGTGAATGGGTCTGGTAGTGATTGAGGACAAGACGAAATATCTCCTGTCATCGAACAAACAGTCATCGCATTCCCGACTTGACTCCCATGTCACTGTTGACAGTCGTTACTTCGACGTCGTAGACAATATCGTCTATCTAGGAATCAGCACCAACACCAAAATAATGTCAGCCTTGAAATCCAGCGCAAAATCACTCTTGCCAACAGATGCTACTTTGGACTGAGTAGGCAATTGAAAAGTAAAGTCCTCTCTCAGCGAACCAAAACCAAACTCTACAAGTCGCTCATCATACCCGTCCTACCACGAGTATATGGCGCAAAGGCGTAGACGATGTCAACAGCTGATGAGTCGGCTTTGGGAGTCTTCGAGAGGAAAGTTAACCTGTACGAGCTAAATGATGATATTGACATAGTTCAACGAATGAAGAGACAGCTACTATGCTGGCTCCAGCTTTGAAAGTATTCGATACAGTACCCGCTGGTGGAAGCAGAGGAAGAGGAAGGATCAGGTGGAGAGTGGCAGGGCTTCTCTTGGTATTTCCAACTGGCGCCAGACAGCGAAAAGAATGAAAGAGGAATTGTGCGCTAATATTCATTCGGCTATAATCGCATAAGCGGTGCTAAGGCCAATAAAAAAGAAGAAGTTGCACGAAGCCTTAACCGCGTTTTAGGCCTGTAAAAGAGTTATAGGTAAAAATTGGGCTTAAGTTAAGACCCCTAGAAATCCATTACTGTTATAAGGTGTATTAATATGGCGGTGTATAACATTGGACAAAAAATACAAAGATCTTATTGAATATATACATTAACGTTTTTAAGTATTATTTCTATGCTTATAATCACTCCAAATGAAGCTCCAAGCGCCTATAGAAAATTATGTGCAAACAAATATCTATCCGATCGAGAGCATTGCAGTATGTATTGTATATACAGATTGTTCAAACCTAGGAATATACCTAATATATTCAGCATATTGGGAAGTCACATTTTCAATGACACTCAGGCAACAACAAAAGCTCGATCTGGACAAGCACTTAAGTTGTGCTAGACAGTTAAGCGGGTTAAAACCAAACAGATTATTCTGGAATGAACGCGTTCCTTTGGCTTCAGCTGGCTGAACACATTTACAGGCACTACACCATCAAATTCAATTTTTTTTATTTATATTCTTATTCGAAAAGATGACTTCTCATATGATTCAGTAATAATAAATAAAAAATGCAAAAATTAATTGTAACTTAACCGATATCTTTTTCTGCTATGTAAAAGACATTTTCAATTATTCACCAACCACAAAAGCGGGCCATTTGTTGACTCTTTTTACCCTTTAGTGCTAGTGAAACCGGCTCGCGCTCTGCTTAAGGGGCTTTCTCATCCGAGGTTTATTTTTTCTAATTTTTATTAGGGCAGAAACTCCATGAAAGCCACAGTAGATGTACCTTCTTATTTCAACTCATTGTGAGTTGATTGAACCATATATAAAGTAATCTTTTATGACCAAGTGAATCCTAGTACGTCTCCACTTAAAAAGATTTCTTTACATGGCTTCATGCTACCATCCTCCAGGTCTGCAGCACGTGTTTCCATTCTCCACTTCTTCTGACTTTCGCTTGCATGAAGTGAGAGATACGCGACAGCCAATTTTTTTTTTGTATTATCATTTATTGTAAAAAGTAATCCATTATTTTCGCAATTGATTGCTTTAGTGGTATGTATTGTATCTCGCGTTCTCTTAAGTGTGATTGGATTATACTATATGGCGTTAGAAAGGCGATATATTTTACTTTCATGGATGCCACATGCGTTAAGGAAAAAACACCGCATGGACCTAGTTTCCATCTGCGAATCTCTACTGAATCGTAACAAAATCGACCCATTTCTGAAACCGATGGTGTCTGATGATTCTGACAAGAGGACCATCACTTATGGCTGCGTCAAATGAAAACGGTCGTAGTCGAAAAGCATTGAGCTGGTGCATATGGTATCCAAACTAGGATTGACGGCTAGGTAGGTTTTGTTATGTGCTTGGTGATATTGGCAAGTAATCATCCACTTTAAGCTGCTCCGCTTCTGCCAATTGCAAATGATTGCCCAGAGGCCTGCAGCTTTGGCCAAAAGAAGGGGAATTGTTTATAATCAAGACACAGCCAAACCACACACATTGATAATGATTCACCAGAAGCTCAAGAGCTTGGTTGGGAGGATCTTATGCACCAAATTTAAAGCCCAATGATTGCTATGATTACTATCTGTTCATTGTCTATTGTGAAGAATTGACCTCAAGAGAAACCTGTGAAAATCGATTGTTCTAGCTTTTTGTTAATAGGGGAGGTTTCCTATGAGAGAAGTATGATGACAATACCAAAATGGCAATAGGTTTTCGACAAAAGCGGTACTTATTTGACATTCGGATAATTCTAACTATGGTAAATAAAGCTTTAAATATATTGTACAAGTAGTTCTACTATACCTATCTCAAAAATAATATGTTGGCAATCAAATTTTGTTCAAAACTTCACCAAAATTATTTTGCTTGACACAAATTTCATTAATTGGCAAATCATCATAAAGCAGAGAGAAGTTTGTGTTGCCACCTGCAGAGACCTTGCACTCTATGTTATGAAGGACTTAACCTGCCCATCCCATCCAAACCTTTAAAGAAAGCGTTTAAGATTTAATGGCATGCATGCAATGGGGCACTGTACGCAAAGCGAAGAGTTCCTTTTATAATTGTGCTTAAGCCACAATCTGGTGGTTCCTTCTCCCATAAAAATAAAGTTACGGGGTGTACTTCAAATGGAATAGCTGAAAGGCAAAATTATATTTATTGCATATTTTGTAATCTTCTTTACAATATAAGAAATGGAAGGAGTGCAGATATTAATAACGACCATTATCTGCCGAAAGCAGAATTTCCACTACGCGCGACCGCTTGAGGGTTAAAATAGGCTCTGATAAAAAACTAACATGTATTCTAACTAAGAACTATGATTACGATAACTTTCTTCTACAACAAAAATTAAAAGTATTTGACGCCATCGGCTGACATCCATTATCCTCACGGTCCATGGTGATAAATGATCATGAAGCCAAATCTGTATGTCAGCCGTTGAGGTAATGCAGTATATACAATTCTAGTTTGCTAATAAATTTATAATAACCAATAATGTATATACAAAAAGTTAGAATTTTAAATTTATTTTCGCTTTTAGTTTTTCTTTTGTTTTATTATTATTTTAATTTATTTTATTTTTGTCCCAACTGAAAACCCAGTAAATAAACTTTTTCATAATTCTCAGTAACCACAGAGACCAAAAAAAAACGCAAGTAAGCTAAACGAAAAGTAATAGAGCAGCCAATTTGCAATACATTTACATACCCACATACATACATACGCAAACACATTCACGCACACGAGGACAAACACACACACCATTGAGTTTATGATGAATCGTTATGACTTTATTTAAATTTTGCTGTACATTTCACACAAGTAATAGTGAAGTGAAAATAGCAACGCTCAATACAACAACAATAATAATAATGAAAACAACAACAAAAAAGCCAAAAAAATGTGTCAGCAGACGCAGACGATTTGAAATTGTAAATTGTATATATGTATGTGTGTATATTTGTATATTATATGCTCACAGCTGCTGTACAAGTCGATATAGTCAAAGCCAATGTCTCACAATATACAAATGTTACACAAAAATAATAGCAACAACAACAGCAACAACAACAACATCGAGCAAGTGGCAGTAGTAAACATATCAGCAGCATGCAACATAAATAACTTCGATACGCTGCCAACACATTGCGCAACATTAACGACTTTATGATGGCATTCATCGTACTATGTCGAGGCGTAAAGCACAGCATACATATGTACATACATACATATTTGCTTGTATAAAAATACAATTGTATGTATGTGTGTGTGCGTTTTTATGTTTAGAATCAATGGTGTGTATTACAACAGAAGGCAAGTGAATATTTGAAAGTAAAATTTGTTCAAATTTGTATGTGTGTTGGTGTGTAGGAGTGTGCGTATATGTGTGTGTGTGTAAAGCAGCACGCTAGTGCCAAATGTATTAAAAATGGCGCCAATATTTCACAAATATACACAATTTGACTATCTTTTAACTCAACACAATTTTTTTTTTTTTTTGTTTTTTTGTTCATTTTTACTAAAAATATTTCAAAACATTTTTATTTCACTTTCTCTTTATTTTTCCTTTTTCCCTTTATATTTCCAGTTATTTGTCATTACCACAGCAAATAAGTGTGGTGTACGCGTGAGCGTGTCTGTGTGTGTGTGTCTGCAGCTGCGTTATGTTCATGTTGCATGAGCGTAATAAATTACCAGTGTTGACGCCTTAAAATATGTGTCCAATAAATGCTCGCCTGTCGCGTAAGTTAATCGCCGGTAATGAAAAATGTGAGAAAAATGGTCGCACTTCAATGCATTTTTCCTCTTTCCTCTTTTTTTGTAAACCCAATGACATACATACATAAATATGAAACAGCAGTGTGTCAATATATTACGAGTGTCATTAATGAATTATGCGCAAAGGTATTTCGCGATTGCTATCACTTGATCACTGTTCGTGATGTTGTTACATTGATAAAGTAGAAGTTATTATGAGTTAAGCAGTGAAATAGTCAATGGGACTATCTTCGATTTTTCAAAATATTGGAACGTTCTACGGTCAGCGGTATATACACTCACAAAACTGAAAGAATTGTGTATTTGTTGGAAAAATTTTGTCTAAGCAATGCAAAATGAGAACAATACTGTTGGTGGTACGAAATATATTTTTTTATTCAATATAATCTTCATTAATTTCATTACACTTATTCCAATGGTCCTCCAATCTTTTTATGCCATCCCTATAATGACTTTCCGGTTGCTCGGCAAAATACCCATCTACACCTGTAATAACTTCTTCATTCTACGAAAAACGGTAGTAGTCGCTGGGAAACTAGAAATCTGGTGAATACGGTGGATGCTTAAGCAATTTGTACTTTAATTCGTTGAATTTTGTCATTGTTAAAACATCTCTTTGAGCAGGTGCATGATCTTATTGAAAAATAATTTTTTTGTGCCGCAAACCAAGTCTTTTCTCATAAATTTTTTCATCCAGCTGATCAAAAAGGCTACAATGATATTCAGATTTGATTGTTTTATCTCTCTGCAGATAATCAATCAACAAAATTCCTTTTGCATCCCAAAAAACGGATGCCATAGCTTTCTTTGCTGATCGTTGTGACTTCACCTGCATTGGAGCTGAGCAACCATCTTCAGTCTACTGTAAGGATCATGGGGGTAGATCCATGTCTCATCCATAGTCAAACTTGAACCTTCACTAACAATATTATGAACTTGTTGAATGATTTCTGGTGTGGTTGCGGTTTTTAGGCGTCCTTCACGTGGATCGTCTTCAAGACTACTACGACCACGTTTAAATTCCCCAGCTGAAAACTCAACGGTGCGTTTTGAAGGTGAGGACTTCTAAAACTTATGCATAAATTTCCTTACTCTCACACGTCAACTTCAAGTGACTTGTAAACAAAGTAATTGATCGAATGACTTGTAACTTTGCATATGTTCTCACGACAGATGCACCAACTTGAGATCGCAGAAACGTTTCAACCAACCTGCTACGCTGTGTACTAAAATTTAAACAAACTGGCTTAACGAGGTTTTACGTTGGGCTTGGGGCCCGCCACCTAGAAATCAGCTCCAATGTAAAGCTTTATAACGCATCGCATAAGGCTTTTGATGACGACCACTGCAAAAGTATTAAGGATTATGATTTAAGATTATGCAAAGAGAATTACCGATCGCATAATTGGAAAGGTGCCGCTGCCCAGCTGGTTGATGTCTTCGTAAGACTTAAGGCTAAAATCAATGCTGACATGGTGCATGCATTAGCTTCTTTGCAAACTATGTTCGCATGCCCGACGATTGGAATTTAAGTGTGATCTGCCCAATCTATAAAAACCCAGTGGGATAAGGCTCCTAAATATCGCATATGAGGTGCTATCGAACTTATTTTGTGAAAGACTAAAGTCCACCGTCCACAACCTGATTGGATCTGGCGGGAAATTTCGGAAAAGACCGATGAAAAGAGGATCGACACACCCCATATATTCGTCAATTTTAAAGCATTATCCGACAGCTGAATTACGTATTCTTGACCTTAAGCAACACCAAAAGCTCCGTCATGATCGGAAAGGACCTCTCCGAGCCGTTCGAAACCAAACGAGGTTTCAGACAGAGTGATTCCTTATCGTGTTACTTCTTTAATTTGAAGTTAGAGAAAATAATAAGAGCCGCAGAATGGAATAGAGGTCGTACAATCTTCTATAATAGCGTACAGCTGCTGGTGTACGCCGATAATATTGTCCTTATTGGTCTCAACAACAGGGCCGTGAGTTCTGCTTTCTTCAGACTTGATAAAGGAGCGAACCTAATTGGTCTGATAATGAACGAGGGCGAGACGAAATATCTCCTGTCATCGAACAAACCGTCGTCACGTTCACGTTTAGGCTCCCACTTTACACTGCTGAAAGTCATAACTTTGAAGTTGTATATAATTTCGTCTACCTTGGAACCACTATTAACACCAACAAAAATGTCAGCTGGAAATCCAACGCAGAGTAACTCTTGCCAACAGGTCCTACTTTGGACTGAGTAGGAATTGAAAAGTAAAGTCCTCTCTCGACGAACAAAGAACAAACTCTACAAGTCTCTCATCGTTCCCGACCTGCTTTATGGTGCGGAGGCATGGACGATGATAACATCTGATGAGTCGGTGGTAGGAATTTTCGAGAGAAGGGTTTTTCGTAAGATATATGGTCCTCTACAAGTTGGGAACAGCGAATACCACCGCTGATGAAATGGTGAGCTGTACGAGATATACACCGGTATTGACTTAGTTCAGCGAATAAAAGGACAGCGAATACGCTGGCTAGATTATGTGGTTTGGATATATAAAATAAGAGAAAGACCTAGTTGGAAAGATGAGGTGCAGAAGGAGCTGGCTATACTTGGTATTTCCATTAACTTCGAACAGCGAAAGGAGGAATGAATAGCGCACTGTGTTTAATTAGGCATTAATCGCATAGGTGTTGTCTTCACCAGAAAAAAGAAAAATAGGATATAGGAGACAGCCACACTACGCGATACCTTCCCAATTAAGGGACTGAATATTTGAGATGCATACCCTGAAATCATAGTCTTTAGTACATTTGCCGTGGTACGTGGGTTGCTATATATATTTCTGGCCTAATAATGAAAATACGAATATTTATCAACAAAAATGGTTTTTTTTTTTTTTTTTTTTTTTTTTTTTTTTGGGATTTGGCTCGTCTTGGAAGACCCACACGGTCGATTGCTGTTTTGTTTCGGGCTCATACGCATAGATCCAACATTCATCACCTGTGACGATCTTATAAACGTCTTTTGAAGCACCGCGATCGTATTTTTCCAGCATTTCTTTACACCAATCCACACGAGCCTTGTCAAATTGTGCGGGATCCAACGAGAACAAACCTTTTTTACCGCCAGGTGTTCATGCAATATCGAATGTATGCTGGTGGGAGAAATGAATTCAGAATTCATTGTACCAGTTTTTCACAGTGCTATAGGATGGTGCTTCATAGCCATACAAAGATTTTAGTTCATCGATGCACTCTTATCGTGATAATCCACGTCGAAAGTTGTAAAAAATGATCGCACGAAAATGTTCACGAGTTAATTCCATTTTTTGGCCGAGATGAATTTTTTAATTCCCTGTAAATAAAAGAATTCACGATTAAATGACAAAACGTTCTGAGTGATGTTATGCTAAAAAATGTCAAACTTTCCAATGGAAATGTCAGATTGCACCTGGCAACACTTAGTGTTGCCTAGGCCAGAAATATATATAGCAGCCTACGTACTCGTCGAAAGGAGCGTCTCTCATACTATGCTTTTTTTGATTTTGGATTGGACTAGTTTTTATATAGCAGGTTCCAGATCCAACGCCCAATCATAAAAAAATCTTAAGTAGATGAACTTCTTTCTTTCTTTCTAAAATATGCGGAAAATGGTGAAAAGCTCAACTGAAAGTGGAAAACATATTTTTTATTTAAATTTTTATAACGAATTTTATTATTCACACACCTGTAAATGTGGTTCTCCGTACCTTTAAACATACATACATACATATGAATATGCCAAAAATTAATGAAAATATTGTATGTGGAAGCAACATCACATACTTTTATATAATATATGTATAGTTTATACGTTGAAAATTTAAAAATATTTTTTTAATACCCACTACTAATATTATCTACGTTAATACTGATGTTTTTGCTTTACGAGTATATTCATACATTTTTCGTTTGCCTTTTCAGCAAAATTCGTTTTTTTTTTTTTTTTGATTCATTGATAGCAAAGCGAAAATCCCGCACTCATCATTCATTCGATTGAGTCATTCAGGCATATCCGTAGATTGGTTCATTTATTACCAATGCCTTTTGCCCTTAGGCAATATAAAGCTGCTCACTGATGCCGATTTTCGGTTTTTGCTTAAATACATTGACATCAGAACACACACACACACACACACGCATTACAACTGTGTTATATAAACATTTTACAGTTTTGAAATAAAAAAAAAGCTGTGACATTAAATCAGTATCGCTTTGCCGTCAGTTGTGTTGCAAAAACATATGTATGTATGTGTGTACGCTATGCACCTCACTTGCCCACCAGGTCTACTGAAATTATTTTACATTTATTAAAATGAAAAGTATGGAGTTGTATGTATGTATGCATATGTCACACAATTTTAAAAATAACTGACAATGCTTGTAAAGCTGAGTTGGCCCTTTTTGTGCACTTCCATTACATATGTACAATACATACATACGTACATACATACGATTTCATATCAATCAACGATTTTTTAGATTTTCCTTGCACAAAACAAAATGAGTTGGAAGGCCGCTGGGCATTGAAGAGCGAACAGCAGAAAATGAATTATGAGCTTAAATGTGATTATTGGAGTAGAAAACGGCTTGCCTCTCGGTATGGTTGTCTATCTCAGATTGTGGTTGTTGGGTGGAAATTTCGCAAAATGCTTAGACAACAAGAAATAGTGAAAAAAAAATTATTTGAAACTTTTTTAAATATTCCAATTTTGATTTTTGAATCAAACTTTGTATGAATGGAATAAAAGGTAGATAAAATAGTGTGTACTAAGCAGCTCATTCTCCCAATGACAGGTGTTCATTATTTGGTAATAGTAGTTTTTTTTTTGCAGAATGTCTGCTGAAGCAAACATGATAGGTAGAAACCGGAATAGCTTTGCACTTGAAGTAATTTATGTGTTGGCTCTATACATACACAGTTGTGTTGAGTTGGGCTGGCGGCTTACTACCAGCAAGCTTGGTCCATTGGTATTCCTATGAAATGATTCCAACACCTTTTCAGATGTGCGAACCGCTTGAATTGTCTATTAAAGCTGCAGAGCTTTTGAATGCTTGTTTTGATCAGCTCAGCAAACTTCTCAGCAATTGCAACGAAAATCATTTGGGAAAAAGATGCTTACTACAATTTTTAAAAACAGCAGCAATAAACGGTGTAGCAGTACAGCTTTGGTTTAATGAAGTGCATCTAATATTGGATGAGTGCATAAGTTCGTGCCCGATTCCGCTGGATGCCGTACGAATCGTTTGAGAGTGGCGCTCGTGAAAGAAATATATACATATTATATATCGTTGGAAAGGTGACAGTCCGAACTGTAAATCAAGCATAAAATAACTTCATTTTGATTTGAGTTGCTTAGTGAAAAGACGCATGGAAGATGAACAACGAAAAAGATCATATGCGTCATATTATGTTATACGAATTCCGCAAAGGAAAAACAGTGGGCGCTGCAACTAAAGATATTCGCGAAGTTTATTTGGACCGTGCTCCAGCACTCCGCACAGTAAAGAAATGGTTCGCGAAATTTCGTTCTGGAGATTTTAACCTCGAAGATCAACCTCGCAGTGGACGGCCTTCTGAGCTTGATGACGATGTTCTAAGGACTTTAGTTGCGAATAACTCACGTATTTCGACGGAAGAGGTTGCCAGTGAATTGAACAAATCAACTGCGTTTCGTCGTTTAAAAAAGGTTGGGTACACTTTGAAGCTCGGTACATGGGTGCCACATCAGTTGAGTGAAAAGAACAAAGTGGACCGTATGTCAACAGCAATTTCTTTGCTTCGACGGATCAAAAACGAACCTTTTTTGGATCGGCTCGTGACTGGTGATGAAAAATGGGTCCTGTACAACAATGTTCAACGCAAAAGAACATGGAAACAGGCACACGAAGGGGCGGAACCGATGTCGAAAGGTGGATTACATCCGATGAAGGTACTGCTGTGCATTTGGTGGGATATCCGAGGCGTGATCTATTTTGAGCTCTTGCCAGCTGGAGAAACGATCACTGCCAACAAGTATTGTCAGCAATTGGTCGAATTGAAGAAAGCAATTGATGAAAAACGTCCGATTTTGGCCAATCGCAAAGGAGTTCTTTTCCATCATGACAACGCCAGGCCACATGTTGCAAAACCGACCCTGGCCAAACTGAAGGAGATGAATTGGGAAATCATGCCGCATCCCCCATATTCACCCGACATTGCACCTTCTGATTATCATTTGTTTCGATCGCTGCAGAACAATTTGAATGGAAAAAAATTTAAAAATGTGGAAGACGTCAAAAACCACCTTGACACCTTTTTCAACGAGAAACCGCGCGATTTCTATGAATCAGGCATCCGTAAATTGGTTGAACGTTGGGAGTGGATTGCCGAACATGATGGCGAATACATAATTGATTAATAAAAGCGCTTTCTTCAAAAAATTTCAATTTTAGTTTGCACTTTAAATCGGGCACGAACTTATGCACTCATCCAATAATACTAGAGACATAATGTCGTCTATGCTGGACTCATTGAAGTCAGTTAGTTCAACGCAACCTTACCTATACCACTCTTCCACCGGAAATTCCTGATATTAGACCTTTATAGAGAGGCAAATAGTGTATTTCTTAGCTTAACCTGCCTGTGGCTACTGCTCCGTTGTCGTGAACTTATGAAATTTCTCTACTCACAGGGTGAGTAGCCGACCTATTCTAATATTTGTTGTTGTTAATCTATTCAACGCTGAGTTGTGCTCATTCTGACTAAAACTATTCGGTGGTAGTTATAGCGCTGCCTCTTAAAGAGGAACTAAATGAGGCTAATTGACCCGAAGTCATTTGGTTTCAAAAAATCGACTTTTACATTTTGGTGCGAAAACTACTTGGACTTGGTTTACAGATGGTGAATATATTGAGGAAAAAATCTTTCTAATTGAGTGTATGCATTAATTCGTGCGGTTTTCTAAGAGAGGGTTCTACTAGTATTATTTCGCGTCGTGTTCATCTGAGGCTATATTCATTTCAAAGGTACTGTCATTTCGCATCCTTTTCATTTGTTTTAGCGTGAACAACAATTTGTTTCATTCATTTGAAAATGTCGAAATTTGTACCAGATAAAGTGTTTTTGCGGGGAGTTCTTCTTCATTACTTTAACATGAAGAAAAGTGCCACCGAAAGCCATCGTATTTTACTGGACGTTTATAGTGACCATGCTTTAGCCGAACGAACGTGCCAAAAGTGGTTTGCATGGTTTAAAAGTGGCAATTTCGACTTAGACGACGGAGAACGACCCGGACAGGCAAAAAAATTTCAAGGCGAAGAATTGGAGACATTGCTCGACGCAGATGCATGCCAGACGCAAAAAGAACTCGCAAAAGTATTAGGAGTTGATCAAGCAATCGTTTCCAGACAATTAAAATAATTAGGATTCATCCAGAAGCTTGGAAATTGGGTGCCTTATGAATTAAAGCCAAGAGACGTCGAACGTCGACACGAATCAATAATCATGACAACGCTCGGCCATATGTTGCAAGGCCAGTTAAAAACTATTTGGAAAACTGTGGGTGGGAAGTTCTACCTCACCCACCTTATATTGTAGCCCAGACATAGCACCTTCCGATTACCACTTGTTCATATCAATGCAGAATGCCCTCACCGGAGTACGCTTCACTTCAGAACAGGGTATCAGAAATTGGCTCGTTTCTTTCTTGACCTCCAAGCCGGAGAAGTTCTTTTGGGATGGGATCCACAAACTACCAGAAAGATGGGCAAACATCGTAGCTTGCGATGGGCAATACTTTGAACATTAAATGTATCTAATAAGGACTCAGGGTTGAAGGGCAGGTTTCTTTGCTTATGACTTCTACTGCAGCTGCAAGTATACAGTTGGGAAGTAGTCGGCGGAGCTTTACCCCGGCACTCCTCAGTCCTAAATTGTTATAACCTGTAGGAAGGTGAGGAGAATCTCTTTCACAGGTATCACAATGGATTAGTAGGTCTAAGTGCGCTTAATCGGGGCTACGTAATCAAGCAATTTCAACAACTACATATGGTATACTCACATATACATCTAAATACATATTTCAATGCGTGGGCACCATCGTGTAGACCAAAGATATTAACTTTTCTATGCTAACTGACTCCCTATTTTCTAAATTATATCAGTATTGTCCAAATGGTAGTCCAAAACAGTTCAGTATGAAGGCTGTTTTCATTTCACGTTCAAAATACATTCGAAGGTGTTGAAGGCTCCTGCCAAGTGGCAGATTGCTATAAGCCAGAGGCATATTTTGGCAGCAGAAAGTATTGTTTGGTAGGTTAAATGGGGAAGTTGGGAATCTGACTGCA
The DNA here is from genome assembly GCA_037013455.1 of Ceratitis rosa. Lineage (NCBI taxonomy): Eukaryota > Metazoa > Arthropoda > Insecta > Diptera > Tephritidae > Ceratitis > Ceratitis rosa. The sequence continues at coordinate 10,069,051 of JAWMAG010000005.1, read as the reverse complement.
AGCGGTCGCACTTACGTCATTGAGTCGGCTCATTCTGCTCCCCCGTTTGTGAACAGTCCACAAGATTTCAATTTATTCCAACCAAGCATATCTGTCTTCATTGTTGAATAATATCTCAATGGGTTTAAAGTTGTTCACCCGCAAAGTCAGTGCTCCGTTCAATCCGTCCTATCTAGTTTGTGGATATTTTAGGAGTTGGTGCCCCAAAGGTACAACCATAAGAATACATTTCTCTATGATTTAGCTAGTAACTGTTTCGACTGCCTGCAATTCCCGTTGTCCCACTATAAATTTGCAGGTGCGATATTTGAATTGAGAGCTCCATGACTTTAGGTGAACATTGCTCCGTGGTACATAGCTTTACCATAGGCAGCATATAGAGGCTAAAAAGTCTAATTAAGTGTTAGTCTCGTAAGCGCAAATCAGTGTAGTACTTCTGTGACTTATCGGTAAAAACTCTTGGCTAAATGATTTGCAGTGATTCTTGCACTGGCAATTTTATTTACTATCAGAGACCGAACCAAATGGGCAATCAGATGGGTGCATTGCAAATAAAGTTCCGTCAATTTTTACCTCGTCTTCAAGGATGTATATGGTCTGGGGTGCCATGATGAAACACCATACACTCAGCATCTCATGTTTGCCGTCAATTCAGAGTTTGTTGTTGTTTATGGAGTGTCGCAAAACTTTGACCATTAATTTTTCTTTATATATTTTCGTATTTCTAATCATTTCTAATCGCCTGTAATCGTTATGAGTCGCGCTTCACTGGTAATTCGGTCAATCGAAATTGCTTTCCTTTAGTAGTCACCTCTTCTTAAATAATTCCTCACTATCATCATTACATTAAAATTTCTGGAACCACACAATGCGTTAAAATTGTTAAAACCTACTACAAAAATAGTGATTCAAACGTGACCACGTTTCATGCCTTAAGAGGAGACTATAATACACATAGTCGTCTAACTACTCAAGCAATTGGTAAAGTTAAAAAGAAATATGAAGACGTTGGATCAGTTACATATATTGTGAGGCCCATTGTTCATCATCGGCATCATCGCTTTTCTCGTTTCACCTCAAACATCACTGTGTAGGTGAAGTTGTAGTCTAAGAACCATATGTGTCTATTTAACTGTATTCTCAAGAGCTGTGACTTTCTAACGACACATTTTGGCGTATTTTGCACTTGAACTTCTCCTACATCTATATAAAGTCCAGCTCAAATAACAACTAGAGCCAGATGACTATTTACAACGTCGTAAATACGTCAATTGGGTGGTTGAGCAACAAGCAGTGGACGGCAAATTTTTGAGCAAAATTATCTGCAGTGATAATAAGAGAGGCCTTTACAAGCAAAAACACTTTCTGGCTGGTGCACTTTTTGATGTGATTGGACCTTACTTCTTTGAAAATGACAACGGCGAGACTGTCACTGTCAATTCGGAGCGTTATGATCGTATGATAGCTGACTTTGGCACTTGGACAGCATGAAGTTTCAGCAAGATGGTGCCACATGCCACAAAACACAAACGAATGTTTTCTTTATTGCAAAGAAAATATCCCAGCTGCGTAAGCTCTCGTCTTGGCGATGTCAATTGGCCACCGAGATCATGCTATTTAATATCGTTAGAGCTTTATTGTGGGACTACGTTTGAAAACAAACATGGATAACCTTGTACATATGTATGTTTCTTGTGTATATGAATATTCATCATCACTATTATCGATACCCTTGACATCCGCCCAAACTTCACTACTCGGGAAGGAGTAATTAGGTTGCTCTTGACAGAAAGTTTCTCTTGGCCGTACGCATAGTACATTTAGACTGCTGCCTTTCAAGGTTTGTTATTCCAATTGCACATTAATTTTAGGCGACAAGTTGTTAGCACTGATTCATATATTACTTATATATTGATTAGACAAATGTCGAGGATGGCTGCTGGCCCTGCTTAGTGTATACCTATTTCCACCGAATTACTATTAGGTATTTAATGGATTTTTTCATTTCAATTAATTATTCTTACCTCAAAAGTCAGTTCTTCGTAAAAAAATGCTAAATTTTTATACGTGCATCTTTTGAATGCATTATGTAATATGTAACACAATTATACCATATGCAAACCCCTTTAATTTACTATATACAAACATACATACTAATAAATTAATAAATTTAAGTTGCTTTAGTAACTGTTTTGCTCGTCTTCAGCAGCTTGCTGATCACTTTGTGGCACGTCTTTGAGTACGTTTTAATATGGTTAAGTGCCGCAAAAGCAAAATGCGTTGCACTTTTACCTCATCGCCACAACATACGCGTGCTTGCACAAACATACGTACATACGTACTAACACATGAATACATATGCACAAAGGCATGCCTTTTTTTGTTTTTGTTTACGTTTTTACAACATTACTAAAGCAATGATGAATACTTGTAAATGCTTTTAAAATTACTTATTTTCTATGTGATAAACTCATGCGTTCTCCTCTGCCCCTTACCCATTCTTTACACACACACACACACGCACACTCTCCACAAAATTTCCTTTATGACTTGCGCTGCAAAGCCACAGCCATAGTCTCATTGGCAGCAAGCAGCACACACGTAATTCGTGAAGTAAAAGTTGCACGTTCCACATTAACAAGAGTGAGAGAGAGAGAGGGAGAGGGAGCGGGAGCAAGGGAGAAAGAATGGTAAAAAAAGGAAATAAAATAAAATGCCTCAACATAATGTTGTAGCAGGAGAATGTGTTCACTTAACATAATAAAGTCAACAACTTTTGGTGAAAGTGAGGAGTGAAAGTAGTTGAATAAAAAGTGCTAAAGTGGAGCAGAAAAAACAGCAGAATATACACACACTTTTTTATTTTATTTATTTTTATGAAGCCCTTAAACAACTGATCAAATTTAAATTCTCTATTTTCAGCAGTAAATTCAACTCAACAAGGCAGGAATTCATGGATTTAAGTAATCCGAATAACCAATTTATTTCCATTAGTAGAAAAAAACTCTGATCGCCTGCAAATTAACCAGATTTCAATCAGGTTAGTAAAAAATTAATATTAAAAATATTAGGTAAAGTAAAAATTTCGTTCGGTTTTTATCTAAGAGAGAGAGAGAGTTATTGTCCATAGTACTAGTGTTACGTGTCGCATCATGTCATACTATACGGCGCCGAAAACGTGTTTATTCGCGCTAAACGTTTGTCTTTGACACTTTTTCGATTGATTGACTCAGTACGTTGTGATCGCTCGTCAAAGATGCACACCAGCAAAGAGAAAATTCACTATAGTTTACAATTTTTCTTCGATCAAGGCGAAAAAGCAGCCAAAGCGGCTGAAAAAATTAATTTAGTTTATGGGCCCGATACTGTAAACGAACGTGTAGCACAAAAGTGGTTTGCTAGGTTCCGTTCCGGTAAATTCGATGTCAAAGATGCACCACGCGTCGGGAGGCCTGTCGTCGAAAATTGCCATAAAATCATAGAAATAGTGGAAACAGACCGTCACGTGAGCACTTATTTAATTGCTGAGGAACTAAAGATAAGCCAGAAAACCGTTTGGAACCATTTGCATAACCTTGGATTCAAAAATAAGCTCGATGTTTGGGTGCCATACGAACTAACGCAAAAAACATTATGGACCGAATTTCCATCTGTGAATCGCTGCTGAATCGCAACAAAATCGACCCAAGTGGATCACTTACGACAACGGTGGCCAAGCCAGGATTGACGGCCAGGAAGGTTTTGCTGTGTGTTTAGTGGGATTGGCAAGGAATCATCTACTACGAGCTACTTCCCTATGGCCAAACGCTCAATTCGGTCCTCTACTGCCAACAACTTGACCGCTTGAAGGCAGCACTCATCCAGAAGAGGCCATCATTGATCAACAGAGGCCAAATTGTGTTCCATCAGGACAACGCCAGGCCACACACGTCTTTGGTTACGCGCCAGGAGCTCGGATGGGAGGTCCAGACATGGCACCAAGTGATTACCATCTTTTCCTGTCCATGGCGAACGCGCCTAATGGTGAGAAGTTGGCTTCAAGAGAGGCCTGTGAAAATTGGCTCTCCGAGGTTTTTGCCAATAGGGACGCAGCCTTCTATGAGAGGGGTATAATGAAGTTGGCATCTTGGCGTATATTTTACTTAAATCGGACAAATGTACATAAAATTATCATATTTTGAAAAATCAAGAAAAAAAAACCGAACGAACTGTTTACTTGACCTAATAATACCTGCTTGAAAATTGTCTCAGTAAAGTCAATAAATATGTATATATTAAATAAAAAAAATTAAAATCAAATTGCTGGAAATTAATAATATTAATACTAATTATTTGGTTGGTTGGTTGGTTGGTTGATTGGTTGAAAAGGAGGTTGAGGACCTAAGCTCACTGTGCTCCCCCACCTAACCTTTCTCTACTTTTACGAACATTTCTCGATTTAATAAATTTTAAAGTTAGTAATAAAATAATTGTGGTAAGTTTAGTTTTTATATTAACAAAAGGAAATGACATTGTTTCGGTAACTGAGCAGCGCTGACATGAATTCTGAAGCAAAAATAGCGTTGTAGTGTTCATAAGACCCCATTTGGGTATGTAGATGTATACGTTAATATGTATAAAATGGAGAAACTCTAAATATAAAATAAATTTACTACATATTTCTATAATATAATATTTAAAAAAAATACACGTAAGCATAAAATGATAACCCGACATACTTTTGTTTTGTGGGCGTACATTATTATTAAATTATACTGGCAAACGCACCTACACTTTTACTTCACTGCAGTAACTACAAATCATGTAAACTCCAACTTTTTCTTCTGTTTTAACTGCAACGAAATAATAGTTTTTTGTTCTTAGTCCATAAGTGAACACACCTTTGTGTACATATAAGCATAGTTACGTGAAATGCTGGTATCCTAGACAATTTCCAATTGTATTATGCTCATAAATGTGTGTATGTACGTGCCTACCTACCATGAGATATAGACATTTATTTTGCTATTTTATTGCTATTATACTTTACTCCTGCCGCTAAATAAGTTGTAAGCGTGTGACTATGTAGTTTTAGAAGTCAATGACTTTTCCACAAATTTATACAATTTTTGATAAGTGAAATGATTAGTGAAGTTTTATGCAAGAAAGTTTCTACAAATTTTTTTTTTTTTTTGTTAGTGTTATATTTTATTATATATGTGAGTACAAATACAAATATTTTTATACTCTGCCTGATATAATTGAGTGACACTGTAGGCGACCTCCGTAAAATGGCATAGCGATGTCAGGCTGCTAGTGTCATAGCCGTATAAGTTTTGCGGGGATACCAAATTCAGACGTAGCGGGGTAGAGGCACTTCCTTGCTGTGCTGTCCAAAACCACTGATTAGGACACATCAGTTTGCTGACGGTGGGATTCAGTCTTTCCAACAATATACACAATAATTAGCGCAGACTATGAAATTGGGATTGGGCAAAGCACACTTATCGTCGCGCATGCTTTTATCCGACCATATTTTGCAAAAAACTGATGCATGCACCTTGCAACTCTTCACTGCCTTATTTGTATAGCTCGAACCATTGGTTCAGCCTGTTTGTTGTTTTTGAGACGATCAACTACTTGTCGAACTTCTTCATTGACGGGCAGCTAAATCTTTTGTTCCATTGACATCGTTTTGAATAGGGTTCGCCACCTCCTGGTGATGCACATTCACAGCCATTCGGTAAGTGGGAGAAGTGTTCCCCTATAAATTTAGTAAACTCTGGGCATCCGTCACTAGATCACATCTCTGGGTCTTACAAGAATTTGCTCCGGTCTTGAGGTAGACAGTATGATTTCTCTTCTCTGCAGTTCAACATGCCTCATCGTACAAGCTTTTCCTGGCACTACCAAAAACCAATTGTTTCCATAGCAGCGAAACGCTTTTTCGTCCCACAGTTCCTTTATACCGAGTTGCTCATGAGTGCTCGCAGAAGCAAGTCGAAATAAAACCATTTGTCTATCTGTTATGAATGCAGCTTATCGATGTCGAATCTTATTTTGGTTTGTTGACGGGAGTTCTGTCGTTCCCTTATTGGTTTTTAATTAATTTTTAGTTGGCGATTGATAACAACTATATATAAGAAATGTATATCTAAGTCCTTAAGCATGTAATCAGTGCCTTTTTAACGGGCACTCACTTAGTAAAGAAGGTAGAAACGACGTTGCGAAGTCTTTCTTCATTTCTAGAGTACCAAGGTGCCAATTCATAATGAAATGCAAAGGTCTGGCTTGGTTCAAATCACAGCTAGGAGAGACTACTTTATAGCCAAAACTTAAAATTCCTTACTTTTTTAAATTTGTTTGATAGCAAGTAGTCAATGCAGACGAGCGAGTGAAGGAGGTATCTGTGGCATTGCATATATGTAAAAGAAAAAGGGCATATCTGAAATAACTGGAAAGAGTCTTCAGACTATCAATGATTAGCATCAACGGAGCACTTAAAGCTGTATCACTTGCAGTGCTTCATGCTATTTTGAGTTATTAGGTTATATGATTCAAACCAGATGAAATTCTGGACTTACGGTATTGTAGCATTATCTCTAAATACACGAATAGATTATGTCGTGCCGTAACTGGCTTTCGTGAAGAGTCTGTCAACTACAAAAGATACGAATAATTGCAGCCAGCGAGAGAGGCTTGCTGACAAACCCTTGAGAAATGTTCGAAAATGAAAGTGTGAGTGTAAACGTTGGCCAAGCCAGGATTGACAACCAGGAAGGTTTTGTTGTGTGTTTGCAGGGCTTGGCGGGAAATTATCTACAATGAGCTGCTACCATATGGCAGAACTCTTAACTCGGAACTGCATTTGGATCGCCCAGACGCGGGCAGCTTTGTCCAATAACAGAGGAATTGTGCTTCATCAGAACAACGCCAGGCCACACACCTCAATAGTGACTCGCCAGATGCTCCAGGAGCTTGGTTGGGTGGTTCTTATACATGCACCTTATAGTCCGGACCTGGCATCAACCATCTGTTCCTGCCCATGGCGAACAATTCTGCTTGTGAAAAATTCGCTTCAAGAGAGGCTTGTGAAAACCGACTGTCTCAATTTCTTGCCAATAGGAACGAGGGCTGCTATGAGAGAGGCATAATGAAATTACTTTTAAAATGGCAACAAGCTGAAGAACAAAACGGCGCATATTTGACCTTAATCGGATCATTCTAACTATGGTAACTATGCAAAAATGATGGATCTCTTATATACGTGACTTGATCTAAGAACGAAAAGGAGCTTAAATGAAAAGTAGAAAGTCCGTAGCACAGAAAACTAAAATTCTAATCAACTTTTGTTAACACAAATCACAAATTTATATATGATAAATATGTATTCAATATGCACATATGTGAATATCTAAAGACAAAAAAAGTTAGTAAATTCAAGAAACCTTTCTACACCGGCGACATAGTAATCAGCGTTGTCATTGTCATTACCAACACTGACTTTCTGTACATACACACGTTTGCGGGTACAAATATGTGCGTGTGAGTTGAGTGCCCTCATATCATACTACCCAAACCACCAGCCAAACCGCTATTATTGTCAACTCACGCAAACTCTGCTTCACGTAATATATGAGTATGTATGTATGTATGTATTTCCACACCACCACACCCCATCCACTGCCGTTCACAATCGTTTCGTGCTTTCGTCTCTGATTAGCTACTAAGACTGCAATTGCGTGATTTTTGGCTTCTCTCACACCATAACGATTTAGATAGAATGATAAAGGCAAAGAAAAAGTAAATAAATAGTAAAATCCTTACTTTCGGTGTCCGTGAATATCTGGTACCAACTTGACGCTGTGTTGATATCCCGCTATTTTTCTGCCCCTGTTTGCCGCCTGTCATTTTTGGCATGCCACAAAGTTGTCAAAACCACTGTCACATGCAAGCAAACTTCCGTTGCCGCCGTAGTCGCCGCCACACAACCGCAGATCTAGCTGCTCGCATACATATGTATGTACGTGTGTAATTACGGAATATTTATATTGTGTTGCTGTGTGTGATTGGATTTTTACTATCTTCTTCATTTCCACCTACGTCTTTGTTCGGCCTTATCTGTATAACTTTAAGAAATATTCGAAGAAGGGTCTACATAAATTTTGTACGCAATGAATATTTTTTTAATAATGACTTACAAATTTATGTTGTTCTTACGTGTTGCTCCAGCCAGGGTGCGAGTCCATATATCATTCTCTAAAAGTTCAGAGCCAATTGAGCAATTGGATCTCGAGCAACCCCAAGTGAAGCTCATGGAACCTCTACTGAGAACTGGTATTAGCTTTGCTAAGTTGGACAGAGTCGGTAGCACAAGAGACACCCTATAAGGTGTAGTTTTATTTTGTTCTTCTGGTGCCAGTCAAAACCAGTCCAAGTCATTAGGGTCATCTAACGGGATTTCCAAGAATCAAGCTGTTTTTGACGGGTTCAAACCTGAATGAGAAAGGTGCTAGAAGAAGGGAACATGCAAAGGGATGTTTAGTTTCATGTGGGCGCTTATCAGAATCAGGACTTATGTTCGAGATATCGGGGTCTAGTTTAGGTAGTTAGAAGTTCATTCGACTACAATTTTGCTTAGATTCCGAGAACGCCATTCACAGGAAGAGACTGAGTCTAGTCCCCGACGACGGAATCAGTGCAGCATATTTAACGACGTCGGAATCTCAACGTCATTGTCTTTTACATTTAGTTCGAGCCGGTATTGTTTCGTCCAGCTGGTGAGGAGAGTCGCCGAACAATTCGCTAGTTGTAATTGCCGTGCATTGGAAAAGTGCGAAAGGTCGGCGTGACAGAAGTTCATTTTCCAACAAATGTTATCATTTACTGCCTAGACTGCGTGGTTAACCGTGTAACCTATGCTATCAGGACAGTTCATGTACTGTCTGTATATTTATGACATTAAAAGTGGTACTATGCACATTTCAGAAACTATGTTGCTGTGAAGTTGACATCAATAAGACGATATGGCATGACGAATGCTAGCTACCACTTTTGATATCGCTCGATATTCTTGCACATTGTGTTGAAACCGGGTCGACTCAAAGACTTTTAATTTGGCTTCCTAGACAAAGAGCTCCCTTGGACAATAGAGGTCTGTGAGTGGTTACCCAAAGTGGGTAAAGGTACTGAAGGTACAGCCGTGAATGCTTGGTGCCACTTTGTGAGTCTCGAACTGAGCTTAGTCATCTTTAGAAGGCTCGATGCCAGTCCTGATAAGAAAGATATGAAGGAATCCTGCTGCAAGGTGTTGCTTCGTTGATGCATTTAGAGTAAGTTGATTTGCCGAGAAAGTGACAGCCGGGTGTAATCCAGTTTAGCTTCGGAGCTAAAAGTCAAGTTACAGTAAACAAGCAGATTCGGAAACTGAACATAACGGGTGGTGGAGTGGCAGCATAAGCTGATGATATTGTCCGTCCAGTGATAATAAGACAAACCTTGATTTCAAAGTGATCTCTTTCAAAACGACTAATATTGTTGGAAACTAGCGCAAGGACAGTGGGCTTGATATCAACCAAATGCATGAAAACCACTTTCTCAACCTAAGTCAAATATCTAGAGATAATCTCAATTGGACCCGAAGCAGGACGAAAAGGTCTAGGAATGTTATGGTTTACCTTGCGATTAAAAGTAAGCAAAACATGGTGTTTAAAATCGAATCCTGTATATTGGATATGTACATACAAAGGTAGTTAGACCCATCTCACCACCAGAAAACAGCCAACATCAGTGGCGAACTAGTTAGAGTTCAGCGGCCACAGAGGTTAGCAGTATATGCCAATGGGGTTAGGGACGAACTTTAGAAAAAGTGTAATATCAAAATTTCCAGAGTTGAGCTCAAAAAGTGCAGGAAAAATATATTTGATTTTTATTTATTCTCTGTTACTATTTATGATGTTTTTGTGAAAAACTTCTTTCCTACATTTGTTCTTCTCCAAAATGCGCAAAATTTAAATTTCAAATTATTCTACCCTTTTTTTTGGAAATTCCCCTCACACCATCTTTTCAACCACAAGCAACTTCATTTATAAAAGTCATAATTTTTACACTTTTATTATACTTTCGAATGTTATTTGCCTGCTACTCTTTCCTCTTTCGTATTTATTTTCGCTTTAGTATTTTACCTTATTCACCTGTTCACCTTAAATGCTAATCATGTTGTAGTCACATTTCAAAGTTTTTTTTTTTTCTATTTCTCTTTTTTTAGGTTTTCAACTCGCTAAAACTTTCGCACCTTTTCTCCTTTGCTTTGCATTTAAATGACAGTTGAAAACCTTTGATGGACGCTGAATTTATGCGAAAAAAGTTACAAAGTATGATAATTTTTCGTACTCCTTTTACTCGTCGCATTCATGCGCTCGCTTCGTGCTTCGCTTCATCGTCATTTGTTGTTGTAGCAATGGTTAGAATTTTTGTTTTTTTTTCCTCGCTTTTTTTTTTTTTGCTGGCTGTGGTTGGCAACATTGTGAAAATGTTGGAATTCGTGAAAGTGAGCGCAAAAAGTTTGTCGTAACTAAATATGCGTGGCGAACTTACAAAGTATCCTTTGGTGGAAAGTTGTTTGATTCTCACATTCGACGGCGCCAAGCCAAACGCAAGGCCTCTTTGGCGTGCAAATTAATAAAAAGTGTGGAATATACGAGTATGCAAATGATTTTGACGGTAGTGTCAGTAGGTGAAATATTTATGAAATCCAATGGTTAAGTGCGTGTTCATTATGCACTGCAAAGTTACTAAATATATATGTATGTATCTTCATGAAAAGACTATGCGGTTCATATCTTAAGGCTTATGTTAACTGGATATTTATGTAGTCAGTTGATATATTGAATTAGTATAAAGTAATTTGTGATATGTAGTAATACCTGAATAACAATTTCGAATCGAGAAAAACAGCGAAAAATAATTAAAAAGGGACTGGGAGGTTAATGTGATCGTCACTAAATGGAATTAAATGAAGTGTAAGCCAAAGATTATTAAATAAACTAGTTTTAATTATAAAATTTTCAAAAATGTCTTTTAAAAAATTTAAATCTTTTTTCGGCTTTAAAGCAAAAACAATTGTAACGGGTGATCCAAGTAGAGGTACTTTTTTCAAAAGCCTTTTTTTTTGAGTCGCGTCACGCTGTCATGTTATTTCTGTATTGTCAGTATTATCTGGCACTTCCTCATGGAAATACTTGTGCCTGAAAAACGTTTACAAATCGTTGAACTTTATTACGAAAAGTCACGATCTGTAACGAATGTGTTTCACGCTTCGTTCAACTTATGGTCAACATAATCGGCCTACTGAGCGTACAATTAGCAACAACATCACCCATCTTGACCCATCCACGTCCAGCACGCAGTGAAGAAAACACAGTGGCCATAGCTGAGAGTGTACACGAAGACCGTGGAGAGTCAATTCGTTCGCAGCGACTCGGACCGACATATGGAACGACTTGTCGCAATTTATGTCGAGATCTTAAACTGAAAGCGTACAAAATACAGCTTTTTCAAGAACTAAAGCAGCTCGACCTTCGCTTCGCTCTATGAGTACTTGTAAAATCCCAAGAAGATCCGACGTTTTCGATCCAAATTTGTTTTCAAATTGTCAAATTGTCCCATTTCCGGCTCCATGGCTATGTAAACAAGTCAGATTGCTCCATTTTGAACAAAGACAAAGAGCAAACTGAAGAGATTTAATAGCTGTCATTTTATCCAGAAAAAACAACGGTTTGGAATGGTTTGTGGGCCGGTTGAATCATTGGTTCATATGTCTTCAAAAATGATGCCGGTGAGAACGTAACCGTCAATGGCGACCGTTATCGGGCCATGATAACCGACTATTTGATACCTGAAATTGAAGCTCATGATCTCATCGACATTTGGTTTCAAAAAGACGGCGCCGCTTCACACACATCGTATCAACCAATGGATTTATTGAGAGAACACTTCGGTGAGCAGATAATTTTACATTTTGAGATGGTCGATTGATCGATCGTGAGATATCCTGTGGGATATATTAAATCCAAAATCTATGTGGACAATCTCGCTTCACTTCAGACCTTGGAGTAAAACATCACGCGTGTCATTCTCCAGTTAGTTTGAACGAGTCAACGAAAATTGGACTCAACGGATGAACCATCTGAGATGTACCCGCGCCCAACATTTGAATGAGATGATCTTCAAAAAAATAAATGTGAAAGAGTATTCTTTAGAATGATAATAAACATTCCCCATTAAATTTGAATTTGTTGTGATTTTTCTTTAATATTTTGTATTATTTCCACTTCAGCGCAGCCAAGAAACTATCCGACTACCGAAGTGTAAACTCAAAGTAAACCAAGAAAAAAAACTGCTATGCTGTGAGAACCAAATTTACAAAAAAAGTCAAAAATGTAAGTAGGAAAAGCTCAAGGACAATATTTTATGCAGAGTTACAGCTCCCTCTGATACAGGGTGTAGCGACAGGGTGTAGCGATAGCTTGGAAGTAATCTTGGCTCCGGTTTTTGTACTTCACCATAAAATAGCTTAATCACTGCACAAAGATTAATAAAAAACCCAAAAAAAAAAAGAAGAAACGAAAAAGAAGAGCTGTCTTCATACTGAAATCTTTGAAAGTACCTTTCATAACCATATCAATTTTATGATATTTCATTTTAGGATTAAATTCTAATTCTATCAGAAAATTGGTTGGAAAAGACAATATGATAAAGTCTTCCAATTTCGATGGTTTTCGGTGTCAATGTTTATTAAGCGGCTGAGACAAAGATGAGGACCTCTCCGAGCCGTTCGGTACCAAACGAGGTTGCACAGAGTGAATTGCATTATTTCTTCAATTTGATGATGGGTAAACGACAGATGCAGGACTAAATAGAAATTTGCAATTTGCAAGAGCATACAATTATTGGCGAATGTCTATGGCAGTCTATGACATTGATATCATAGGACCTAACAACCTCGCCGCTACTTACGTGTATACTACCTACCACACACTGCTATATGATGCGGAAGTGCCGACATCCGAGAAGTCGGCCTTAGAAGTCTTTGAAAGAAAGTTTTTTGAACGATTTTTGGCTATTTGCGCATTGGTAACAGTATGATTTATACACTGACACTGATAGAGTTCAGCGAATTAAGAGACAATAATAATGCGAATGGATGGAATTGGATGAAAGCACTCAAGCTTTGAAACATTTCGATGCCGGGCTCGCTGGTGGAAGCAGAGATAGAAAAAGAATGAGGTGGAGAGCAATCTGATTTAACTTGGTACTTCCAAATGGCTCTAACCAGCGAAGAAACGGAACGACTGGCGGTTGTAATAGCGTTAGCGATGCCTGCCCTAATGAAGAAGAAGAATCATAATATTGTATAGCTACAAGTATTGGTATTATGTAAGACTACATTTGCCAAAGCAGATTTTATGCACGTATCTCTGATAGTTAGGTCCTTTCTCTACTTAACCCTTTATTATTATTTATTGAAAATGCTAGAAAATTAAAAATAAAATAATTCTGTTATGTTTTAAACCCTTTCTTTTGCGGTTGTGCTTCAGACTAGAAATTAAAATAAATAAAATCATAACACAGCATAACACACTTTCGTCATAAAATAATAATGTTTCAATATATTCTTCGTTGAAAATTTTAGTCTGTTTGAATTCCAAAATTGGCAAAGTTTCGATTTAGAAATATTAAATATTAACATATCTTTTTCCCCAAATATTTGGAAAAATAAAATTTTTTATTCTACCTGAAAGAAATTGAAAGTTTGTCCAATGGGACTACGAAGAATTTTTATTATTCTTATTAGTTTTATATGAAAGAAAAATGTATAAATTTGACTAAGTAGCCAATGGTATAATTAAACATAATTAGTTTTTCTTAGCAAAAGTTCTTAAATTCTTCGAAAAAAGAAAGCTTAAAATAAGCAAAAAAAAATATACGATATAAATGTAGGATAGGATGTAGGATTTAAAAGAAGTGTCAGATAAAAATACAAATAAAACACTGAAATAGTGTGTTTCAGATAGAAGAGTAAAAAATATGTTTACTTTTAAATATCGGTTTTAGCAAGGAGTCTTCGATTTGTCGAGCATTTGATATTTTACAACCTTATAAAACAAAAAAAAACTTTATTCAACATCTCTTATCACTCTTATGCATATTCAAATAACTTGCTAAGAAACAATTTCCAATATCATATTTATTCTGAGTATTAATTATCAGCTTCTAAACCACAAGATTTACAACATTAATGTTTTCAATTAACTAGCTAGTAATGCACATACTTGTATTTGTATTTATATTTATATTAACCTAAGGTAAAATATTTACCATATTTATTTGATAAAATATATAATGTTGAAAACACTTATTAGTTCAGTTCAGCTACACTCTTAAATACATTTCAATTCATATTAAGAAGATATTAATTAAGGCATTGTATTATTGCAGTTGGCGAACTTTGTATATATCTAATGAATGTTGGATAAATAAATGTTGTTTACCCAAAAGCAACTAATAATGAAATGCTAATTCATATTTTCATAACATAAAATTACAGGTTTCATATGCGTGTATATACATATTGTATAATACTACGAGTATATAAGTATGCGGTTGCTGTAATGAATGTTTTGGCTATTGATGGAAATGTTTATGTTTTGTTTTGTTATATGTAGGTTTATATGTAAATATAGTAAGTACATATATTTATAATTAACTATTTGCTAAATATTTGAATGTGACTATACAAAATGCATCGGAACATGTATTTTATCACCTCGAGCTAATTCAAAAGTTACTTACAATTTTGCTAAAGCAAATTAGTATTTTATTGGTGTTCTTCGCTGACAGTATAAAATTATTGTAGTTCAGAATCAAGACATCATAATACAATAATTAATAACATTACCAAGGTATGCACTTAAATTTTAAGTTGAATAAAATTTTAGAAATAAATTTTATTGCTCAGAGGTAAACTAATTGCTTCGCGTCGATATTGTCTTCTCAAGCATAAATTAATGATCTAATATTATAATAATTTATTTAAGAAATTTAAATAAATATGCAGATATTTCGGGTTCAAAATTGTTATAGTATCGAAATAAATACTTGAAGTATAACTTCTGTAGGCGCGCCGGACATGAGAGTAAACTGTCGGAAAAAAAATTATTATATTACTTAGCTCCACATTCTTTTTGGATTAAATAAAAGGCTTCATTTACCATAGTTAGAATTATCAAATTTTAGTCAAATATGTACCGTTTTTCTTGATAACTTTTTGCTGTTTTGAAGTAATATCATCATACCTCTCTCTCCTAGAAGCCCTTGATTATACTGGCAAAAAATTGGGACAATCGATTTTCACAGGCTTCTCTCGAGGGTGCGATGTGCGGACTATGAGGTGGATGCAAAAGAATCTACAAACTTCAAGCAGTTCATAGTGGATGGATGGATTTCTTGCCAATTCCACTTAACACCCAAAAAAACTTACTTCGCTGCCAGTTTTGGCTTGAAGGTCCGCTTCTGAAATGGATTGATTCTGTTAAGATTCGTCAGCGATTCGCTGATGGATATTCTGTCAATGAGGTGTTTTCTCCTTAACTCATATGACAATCATCCATCGAGTATCTTTATGTATACAGCATTTTTCAAGGTATTTCAAACTTTTTTTTGTGCAATATTTAGCTCATGGGCAATGGAAACAGTGCTTGCATGACAGTCAGACTCGATGCTTTCGATTATTTTATCGATATTTTCAAAAAATTTTTTTTTGTATTTATTCGTCATCTTTGTCCTTTTTTTATCTTCTCTACATAATCGCCATTGATTTGAATGCATTTCTTAAGCCTATAGATCCACTTCTGAAAACATTCTTCAAAGTCTTGCTTTTTAAGCTTACCAAGTTCAGCATTAACCGCATCAATTATCTCCTCGTTGCGATTAAAGACCTTTCCTTTTAAATATTTTTTGAATTTTTGGAAATAACCATAAATCACATATATCTAGCTATATCCGGGGAATATGGTGCTGGACGTATTTCTTCGATTACAGAGATCACAATAAAATTTCTCATTATTTCAGCAGTGTGGGATGGCGCGTTGTCATGATGTAAAAAGTAGCACCGCAAATCCTCTTTCTTCCTGTTTTCCAACAAAAGCTTTTGGTAAGCACTCTTCGGTGCACCATTCTACAGTTACCGTCTGTCCTTTTTCCAGTGGTCCAGTGGAATAGCAGCTACAATTTTAGATCGGGTGAAGTAAACTGACATCATTACTTTTGCTGCTGATTTTTGTTGTTTAGAATTTACGGGTGGGCTTGCTATTATTGGGCTCCTTACCATTAATTGCTGTTTGGTTACTGGATCGTACTTGCAGAACCAAGATTCGTCACCAGTAGAGCAACTTTACTAAAGTTGCTAGACTGACCAGTTTCGAATTTGTTTATGAAAAATTTAGCAAAATGCACTCGAGCCTCGTTTTGGACCTCATTTAAGATTCGTGATAGCCATCGAACAGATTTCTTCGATTATTTAATAATCACGATTTAACCATGACATTCAAGCTCAATTCATCAGCAATCATTTCTTGTGTCAATCGTGCATGTTCGTCAATTGTTGACTTCACCAGAGATACAGTGACGTCATCAGTGGAAGATTTTGGTCGACCTTTTCATGGCTCTTCCTCTACGGAAAAATTCCCGGTCTGGAATCTTCGGAACCACTTGGAAATAATCTCTAAATACGGTGCAATCATTCCACTTGCAATTTGGTATTCACTGAATATTTCTATTGGCTGTAAATTACACCGAAACCCGAAGAGAATCACATGGCGAATTTCTGTTTGCGTTGGTGGTGGAATTTCGTGTCATCTATCCTCAGCGAACTTGCGTTGGCTCGTCTCCATTTTAGCCGATCGTTCTAAAATTTGAAAGGAAGACTAATAAAGTTGCTTCAAAGGATTTGGCATTTTTAGATTTAACAAAAACAAATTGAAAGTCGACAAACTGACCAAACTTTTGTTAATCCCCTCATATATGTGTGCATATATCTATGTGTATTTTCAAGTCCGCATGTACGAGTACATATATTTTTTCACATAATCAGTACGAAGGCTTAAGTTCCCAAGGGCCTTCTCAATTCCATCTAAACAATATCAATATTACAACGGTACTATGCACTATACAATTAGTTAGGCTTTCGCTAATCATTTACTCTTGTTAATATGCAAATCCTTTACAAAACACGAGTTCTGTGCTTGTGTGTGTTAAGAAAGTACGTATTAACGCTGAAACGTGCACATAAGTATATTTATGTAGCACCTACTCGAGCAAATAGGGTGTTCATATATACAAATATGTATGGAAGAACATCTGTTAGGGCAATCTTGCACCTGCTAAGCCACTCTGCCATTATTCTGACATTGTTATTATAATTACTGGTATTTGCTTTCGAATTAGTTGAATATTGGCTAGGGATTGTACATACATATGTGTGTAAATTTGTGTATGGATTCAAAATAATCCAGTTATTTCATAGATGCATTTACAAACATATGCGAGTATATACGCCTGCATGTATTATCGCAAATTTCTTCATATACCATATATAACATATTATCGTCATTATGTATAATATGAATAGAAGCACAATCTTAGTACGCGCCTATGTGCGCAGATGACGGGTAGACCATACAAAATTTGTGTTTAAAATTATATCAAAATACGTAGCAAAACAGCACAATCATCCGAACCCTTTGGCTAAAACCTTGGCCCCCCCAACTAGTCAAAGGCGCCTGAAGAGGAATTATTTACTAACCTCGTAAAGAGCAACACTGAGCCAGGAGCCTATTGGGTTAACATATTTGATTTTAATTTAGATTTTAAGACGGGTGCGGGTTCCACGGTCAAAGCAGATCTATTTCCCAAGCCGATCTTTTGTACCTTTCATGGACATACCAAATTTATTGATTTGCATTTCTGAGTTTGTTCTGCATGAACACGATAAAAGGCGTCTAAAGTGTCTTGATGATCTTAAGGGGATGGTAAAGTTAAGCTCGCTAAGTAGGAATGGGCTATTGATAACACCTCTTACCAATTTAGTTAAAAACAAAACTCCAAGCATCTTTCTACGACTATGGAGATGGCAGGTTATTATTCGCATCCCAGTTTAAATTTCGCGAATAATAGGAATTGCTTTTGTACAGATTCCAAAATGTGCCTACCAAGTGAAGTAAAGAGGAATTTGGTAATGTATGGGTCATTGAACTCCTTCGCCCAACGTTTAATGAAAGCCTTACTAAAGGTCCATTGTACTCATAAATCGATGAAGTCAGTAGCTGGTTGAACATTATGTAACATATAGGCAAAGGATTGGACAGTTTGTATTTAAATATAGGTCAAGTTGCAATAGAATGAACTCATTTAGAGAGTTTGACGTCATCAGCTTACGTAGGTATTTTAGAATGAAGAACCACATTTGGATATAAGGAAGATTAAGGGGCCGAGATGACAGCTCTGAGGAACATCAGATGTTACTGCTATTTCACGTGATGTACAACATTTAAAAATTAAATTTTGTTTTCCACCAGTCAAGTACTATGAAATCCACTGCGAAAAGAAGGAGCAATATCGAAATGATCGAGCTTAAAGTGAATTAAAGAATTGTTAAATGCGGCCGCGATAGCCGAGTGGTTAGCATTGCGTACTGACATTCGGAAGGCTCGGGTTCATATCCCAGTGCCAGCAACATCCAAAAGTTATGGAAAATTAATTTAATTAAAAAATTAAGTTAAATTTTCTAATTGCGCTCGCCCCTCGGTAGGGAATGTTCACCCCTCCGAGTGTATTTCGGACATGAAATAAAAAGCTCCTCGTAAAAACACCATCAGCCGTTCGGAGGCGGCTTAGTATAAACTGTAGGTCCCTCCATTTGTTGGAAAAACATCAAGACGCAAAACCACAAATTGGAGCAGGAGCTCGGCCGAAAATCGCTTTAGCGGTTACAAAGCGCCATTTATATATATATATATATATATAAATGCTTTGATGAAGTCAACGTAGATAACATCAGTTTTATAACCATTTCTGAAACGATTATTCACCTGGGTGGTGAATTCTAATAGCTTCGAAAGGGTAGATTTGCCTTTACAAAACTCTTTTTGTGAGATGTCAATAATTGAAATATTTATGATAAAAAAAAATCGGTTTTATGCGAGATATATGTTGTAGTGGTCCGATCAGGCCAGTTCCGAAAAATTAAGGGGTTATATACAGTTAATGGGCCAAAAAAAGCGAATTTTTAAGAATTTTTTTTGAGAAGTCTTTAGAATTTATTGATTCAAAAAGTTTAAATACTTATTATGGTATTATTCAACAATATTTTAATCCTTATAACTAGTAAAAATATTTCTCTGGAGAAGAGCTACAGCTGATCTCCAGGAGATCCTCTGAAAAAAGACGTCTTGCGGTGACCACTCTATCTCTGAACTGGATCATCTGAAATTAAAAAACCAAACAGATTTCATTAAAGTAATGTTAAATCTAGTGACTAATCATGAAGGAATAAGCAAAAAAAAATTTTTTTGTTAAAATGGCGCCTTCTCAAAGAAAAAAGTCGATTTTTCAGCGAAATTTCGATTTTAAATTGTATATAAAAAAAGTATTTATCGGAAAAATAAAACCTTCGATGAATCACTGAAAAATATATTCAAGAAGCTTGTGTTAAAATTTTAGACAAATCGGTTCAGCCGTTTTCGAGTTATAGTGGTCACCGACTTTGAAAACACCATTCTGAGTAACACGCGTTTAAAGTTATATTGGATGAGTGCATAAGTTCGTGCCCGATTTCAAGTGCAAACTAAAATTGAAATTTTTTGAAGAAAGCGCTTTTATTAATCAATTATGTATTCGCCATCATGTTCGGCAATCCACTCCCAACGTTCAACCAATTTACGGATGCCTGATTCATAGAAATCGCGCGGTTTCTCGTTGAAAAAGGTGTCAAGGTGGTTTTTGACGTCTTCCACATTTTTAAATTTTTTTCCATTCAAATTGTTCTGCAGCGATCGAAACAAATGATAATCAGAAGGTGCAATGTCAGGTGAATATGGGGGATGCGGCATGATTTCCCAATTCATCTCCTTCAGTTTGGCCAGGGTCGGTTTTGCAACATGTGGCCTGGCGTTGTCATGATGGAAAAGAACTCCTCTGCGATTGGACAAAATCGGACGTTTTTCATCACTTGCTTTCTTCAATTCGACCAATTGCTGACAATACTTGTTGGCAGTGATCGTTTCTCCAGCTGGCAAGAGCTCAAAATAGATCACGCCTCGGATATCCCACCAAATGCACAGCAGTACCTTCATCGGATGCAATCCACCTTTCGACATCGTTTCCGCCCCTTCGTGTGCCTGTTTCCATGTTCTTTTGCGTTGAACATTATTGTACAGGACCCATTTTTCATCACCAGTCACGAGCCGATCTAAAAAAGGTTCGTTTTTGATCCGTCGAAGCAAAGAAATTGCTGTTGACATACGGTCCACTTTGTTCTTTTCACTCAACTGATGTGGCACCCATGTATCGAGCTTCAAAGTGTACCCAACCTTTTTTAAACGACGAAACGCAGTTGATTTGTTGACGTTCAATTCACTGGCAACCTCTTCCGTCGAAATACGTGAGTTATTCGCAACTAAAGTCCTTAGAACATCGTCATCAAGCTCAGAAGGCCGTCCACTGCGAGGTTGATCTTCTTTACTGTGCGGAGTGCTGGAGCACGGTCCAAATAAACTTCGCGAATATCTTTAGTTGCAGCGCCCACTGTTTTTCCTTTGCGGAATTCGTATAACATAATATGACGCATATGATCTTTTTCGTTGTTCATCTTCCATGCGTCTTTTCACTAAGCAACTCAAATCAAAATGAAGTTATTTTATGCTTGATTTACAGTTCGGACTGTCACCTTTCCAACGATATATAATATGTATATATTTCTTTCACGAGCGCCACTTTCAAACGATTCGTACGGCATCCAGCGGAATCGGGCACTCATACGAGTACTTATACTTCCAAGCGCTCCGAAACGTCTTTACAAATGTGCGTGTAACTTCGAAAATATTTGCCGGATCGATTTGGAATTTCTTGTGTGTATTCTTAAATATATGTAGATACAGAAAATAAAATAAAAAAAAATCGAATTTTTGAAAATCATAACTGTATATAACCCCTTAATAGAGTATGAAAAAGATCTGCTTACCAAGTTTGGTTGAAATATCTCTAAATACCGAAGGACCAGGTTGCGTACGAACAGACAGATAGGCCAATACGACAGTATCATTCCATATGCGTGAAAGATAAGGTCTTCCTCTACGCATGGCTTGAGTTTAGCGTAGTACTTACCTTTAACGGCTCTCCACAAAAATAATTTCAAAGCAAGTCAAATCGCAACCGTGACGAGTAAGCTCCATTCTCAGTTACGCTCTGTTTAAATGCGCAAGTTTCGTTATTCTCTACATCACAACGATAATCTAGCGGTTACAGGTTATGACTGTGGTTCGTAGGGCTGCAATTCAACATGTCCAAATGAACTGGTATAAAACCAGTATGAAGCTGATGCATAGTCGGACAATTGTCAACTCGTAGGACATCGCCGTGTTAGAAATACCAGTTGCTTGCACGGGTAATAGATGGAAAATTAACTAGTTAATGCAAAAATGCAGACAAGTTGGTTTCTAGTTACCAACTAGTATTTTTCCCTGCAGGGGTATTATAAGATAAAATAGACATTATATTATAAACACATGTAACTCAAATATTCACTCGTTCTATTTATTATTACACATTTTTTAATAAATAATATATATATATAATTGGCACTTTGTAACCGCTGAAGCGATTTTTCGGCCGAGCTCCTCCTCCAATTTATGGTTTTGCGTCTTGATGTTTTTCCAACAAATGGAGGGACCTACAATTTATACTAAGCCGCCTCCGAACGGCTGATGGTTTTTTTACGAGGAGCCTTTTTTTTTATTTCATGTCCGAAATACACTCAGAGGGGTGGACATTCCCTGCCGAGGGGCGACCGCAATTAGAAAATTTAACTTAATTTTTTATTTAAATTAATTTTCCATAACTTTTGGATGTTGCTGGCGCTGGGATATGAACCCGAGTCTTCCGAATGTCAGTACGCAATGCTAACCACTCGGCTATCGCGGCCGCCGCTGTAAATAATGCGAAATCAAAAAGGGTTCAGACAACACATCTTGGCTTACCAGCCTCTCTCTATGGCTGCGTAACTTGACCTTAGCGAGCAGCGAGCGAGGTTAAACATTTGCAATAGGTTAAGGTTAGCGTGATTGCATGCGCAAAGCATGTGTAAACTAACACATGGGTGTATGTTTAATATGTTTATAAACACATGAATTTATGTATGTCAGCGTAAGAATTGATGAATGTGCACGGATTTACAAAATGTCTGCACGTGCCAAGTGGATTTAATCAAGCAGGTATCCGATATAAATCAATTCTTTTTAGATATTGTCTACATGAAGCATGCGGCATGCAACATGCTAGCAGATTTTGTTTATTCAGACAAAAGTTAAATATTTGGAAAAAAGTCAACTCATCATCATATATGGTAGTTGAAAAGTTGGAGCAAAAATTCTTCCAACTAATTAAAATCGATGTGTAGTTTTACAAACGATTTTTATGTTGAGAAATCTTTTGCATTTACTTGATTTGAAAAACTCTTTTTTTTTTGTGCGGGTGGGCTTAGAAAAAGGTCTTTTGCATCGTCACTGTGCCGTCGTAACGTCAGTATGTCCGGAGACTAAAAACTAGTCTCAGTTTGGAACCGTCGGCTACCCTGTGAGCCCACTTTTGTATAACGTCAGAGTGACGATCCATATTTCTAATAGTTATCAGCCTTCTCTTGAGCCTGCGTCCAAGCCCCGCTTTTTTGCTTGTTTTCTAATTTTGCCCTACATGAGCAGAATACCAAATTTCGCGCACTTACATGATTTTTTTTTTCTTTTTTTGTTCTCCGAGCTCGATGATTTTTGGTATCAATTTTTTATGACCAAGAATCATAAATTGAGATAATTGGTCATATATATGTGTAATAGAATGCTTTAGATGGGAATTGCTTGAAGATGACCATATATGCTAGCTTTCACCAGTTTCTATGCTCAGTGGATTTGTGTGGGTTTGTAGCAATCCAAACATTATCAAAATGATATTTTCATGCTCATACAATTATTTATCAATCAAATTAATCTATCGAAGCTTTCTACAACCGTCCACCCGCTGCTAAAGCGCAAAGGACCATTAATCATTCGCGTTCTATCGCAGACTCCCAGGATCAACTCATCAGTTGTTGACATCGTCCAAGCTTCTGCGCCATATAGTAGAATGGGTATGCTGAGCGACTTGCAGAGTTTAGTTTTCGTTCGCCGAGAGAAAACTTTACTTTTCAATTGCCTACTCAGTCTAAAGCAGCACCTTTTGACACAACTGATTCTGCATTGGATAACAAGATTAACATTATTATTGGCGTTAATGCTGGTTCCAAGACAGGCGAAATTATTAACGACCTCGAAGTTATGACTGTGAACAGAGAAGGGGTATGGTTTGTTTGGTGACAGGAGATATTTCGTCTTGTCATTGTTCACTACCAGATCTATTCGATTCGCTTCCTTATCCAGTCTGTCATTGTTCACTCCCAGGTGAATATCAGCAAAAACTGACTTCACTTTGGTGAAATTCTACATATGGAACCGTCCATAGATTTAGAGTTCAGCCAAACAAATAGAAGATTTTATCATCGTGCTAATTCTTACCTCTTTTTGGATTCTACGAGTTAAAAGGGTCATTCGACATTAAACTGGTGTTACCGCCACCAGCTGGAAAGGGTAGCAATTTTATCTTTTTATCGCACCCGTAATGGCAAGAAGAAGAGTCTTGAACATCTTCAAACAATGCTTTGGAATTCCTTGGATGTCAACATATTAAAAGGTGCTGAAAATACGTTTTAATTGACATGAACAAGAGTCAGCACATAAATATGAGGGCTGCTATATATATTTCTGGCCTAATAATGAAAATACGAATATTTATCAACGAAAATGGTTTTTTTTTTTTTTTTTTTTGGATTTGGCTCGTCTTGGAAGACCCACACGGTCGATTGCTGTTTTGTTTCGGGCTCATACGCATAGATCCATGATTCGTCACCTGTGACGATCTTATAAACGTCTTTTGAAGCACCGCGATCGTATTTTTTCAGCATTTCTTTACACCAATCTAAACGAGCCTTTTTTTGAGCGATTGTCAAATTGTGCGGGATCCAACGAGAACAAACCTTTTTTACGGCCAGGTGTTCATGCAATATCGAATGTATGCTGGTGGGAGAAATGTATAGGCATGCCTCTATCTGAAGGTATGTTACATGACGGTCTCGCATTATCAGTTCACGTACGGCATCGATGTTTTCTGGCACAACGGCTGTTTTTGGACGACCTACACGGAATTCGTCTTTGAGCGAGCGTCGGCCACGATTGAATTCGTTGTACCAGTTTTTCACAGTGCTATAGGATGGTGCTTCATAGCCATACAAAGATTTTAGTTCATCGATGCACTCGTCATAATCCACGTCGAAAGTTGTGAAAAATGATCGCACGAAAATGTTCACGAGTTAATTCCATTTTTTGGCCGAGATGAATTTTTAATTCCCTGTAAATAAAACAATTCACGATTAAATGACAAAACGTTCTGAGTGATGTTATGCTAAAAATGTCAAACTTTCCAATGGAAATGTCAGATTGCACCTGGCAACACTTAGTGTTGCCTAGGCCAGAAATATATATAGCAGCCTACGTGTATAGCAGCAATCGAACCAAATGTACAATGAGACCGGGAAAGGAAAAGTTTCAGTAAGAGGAAAAACGCCTACGCCATGCTGAAGTGATAAATGCAAAGAAGGTACCTGAAGATAGTTGTTTTTTTCCTTTTTCTTTCTTTGCAACGATACTTAAGCTCAATAATATGTCAAATATGTCACAGGCTCTAGTTGCATCTGGAATTGAGTAGGAAACCAAACTGTAACGAGTATAAAAAAAGTATCATACAGTGGGTTATTTATTATTACAACTACAAACTGGGAATTAGGTCAATTTAATTAGATTTTCTGGTTTCGAGCTATTGCAGTGTAGTTTGGTGTCAACAAATTACAAAGGTAAATTTTACCCAAAGAAGCACAAACTTATTTTGAGTTTCAAATTTACAACTACGAGTATACGAATATATGTGAGCTTTTGAAATTGTCAGTGAATTAATTGACAAAGTCAAGCCTAATATTCTCTTTAATATAATCATGCACTATAGCTAAAGCCCATCCCCTTCTTCCGACGTACTTTTATATATAGGTATATATATATATGTATAATATGCGTTGCAGCTTGAGCGGGAGCAAATGATGAACTTGCAACATAGCAAAATTTACAAAGCGTCTTTCGTCTGTGCAAGCTTCGAAAATGTGTCAACACAAGCTAACGCATGAGCAGATGTCTGCACGCGTTTATGTGCAAGCACAACAAAAGTGACAAGCAATGGAAATAAAAATATGAAAAGAAGGAAAAGAAAAAAAATAACATATTCAACTGAAAAATGAGTGTGTGTGTGTGAAAAATATGGTAAAGTGTTGTGAAATGAAGAAGTGAATATGAAGTGAAGCGCATGCTGTTGCACGCTAACACACATACAGACATACGTATATATGTACAGCTATACATATTCCTGCAAAAATGCCATTTCATTTAATATGTAAGTTTATTGCAAGTGTGCATGTTGCTGTTGGGTGCCTGTTGTTGTTAAAAGTAAATCAGTGTCAGCATGGCACGCAATGAGCTGGCACATGTGTTGACTGTTATGACATGCGTAAGCGAACACACTCACGCGTACACACACACACACCTTTTTTACATGTTCACGCTTCTGTAAATGTACTTATTTTAACAGCTATATTGTTAAACAGACTTCAGTAAATAATAGTTGAAAATGCATTTTGACAAATACATATAACATACATACATACATCTCTACTGGGCACACAAATATTAAATTGAAGACTTTATTTACCATAGATAGATATATTCGATTTGTATCAAATGGTCAACATTTTGCTCGACAACTTTTTTCCATTTTGAAGGTGATATCATTTAACCTCTCTCTCATAGAAACTTTTGTACCTATGAGTAAAAATTGGCCAATCGATTTCCACAAGTTTTTCTTGAGCCCAATTTTTCCCTAACCAAATCATTCGATATACTAGACATGAGTAGAGGTTTATCACTTGTTGCAAGATCGAGACTATAAAGTGCATGCATAAGAATCTCCCAATCAAGCTCTCCACTCCTGTTGGTGAAAGCTGGGTGCTTCTGGGCTATTTCTTTCTTCAGACGGTCGAATTGCTAACAGTACAGGTCCGAATTAAGTGTTTGTCCGTAGAGCCAATAGAATTCTTAAGTAAGCTATACCAACAAAACATAAAAAGCACAATCCTCCCACAAGAAATGGCGAACGATGATGACCCCGAGTTCGAGAATGCAAATATCTCAGTACGATGGTAGCTTTAATGTCAGCGTTGGTATACAACGCAAAAATATTCCAAAAGAAGATGTCAACGCCTTGAGTATAAACCAAAATTTGTACACCATTTTGGATTCTGTGTGTTAAAGGTATTTCCATTTACGTTTATTTAAAGTTTGGTGCCGTCAGGTGTCGGCAGGAGACGGCTGTTACGAACACCAGCTGGAATGGGTAGTAAATAGTGTAATTAAGGTTGACAAAGCTAAAGCAAGCCGTAACTCAAAAAGCAAACACTACATCGCTCACCCTTTCCCTCCACATACTATGTACCAATGTATCTAGAATATGTGTAATTGAACTTCATTTCGATAGTCATTTTAGCGGAAATTTTAGAAAATAATAGTTTGCTATGTAGAGGAGTTCAGACAAGTGGGAAAAAGGGTTTGACTACCAATCATCTGAGATTAAAACAATTCGACATTTTTGGTTTGCGACTCGCCACATAAAAAATCTGTTTTAGTGAAAATCCCCATAAGCCTCAGACGAAATATGCCATTTTTAATGATAACCACTGAAAACCTTTTAATGAATAATGAATTGCGAGCACTGGGAAGGGGAAAAAGTAAGGCAATACCATTGACGCGACAGGGATAAAAGAAAAGTTTTACAAAAATTGTCATATATATGTGCTCTCTGAGAGCACTCATCAGCCACTCGGTGTACGGTAACTGTGAGACGGCATTTCAAGCTACCCACGTGTAGTTGCAAACGAAACTGTTGGACTTCGGAAAGATCGCAAAAACAGCTGGTACGATGAGGGCTGCCGTGTCGCTGTGGAGAGAAAAAAGACCGCCTACCTCGCAACCTTGCGATCGACCGCGGGATGGGATAGATACCGAGAACTAAAGAGGGAAGCAAGGCGCGTCTGCAGACAAAAAAAGAAAGAGGCCGAGATGTGTGAGTATGAAGGCTATGAGAAACTGGCCGACAAGTGTAATGCTGAAAAGTTCTACGAAAAGATACGACGATTTACAGAAGGTTTCAAGACCGGAGCAGACTCCTATAGGACACAAAGAGGTAATCTAGCCACCGATGAACACAGCATAGTGAATTTATGGAGGGAACACTTCTCCAGCCTGCTGAATAGCAGTGAAAATAGGGTAGCCGGAGATGGTGAACCCGAAACCACAAAAGATGACCATGGAAAAAACGTTCCATTACCTGAAGTTCGAATAGCACTTGCCCACTTAAAAAACAACAAAGCGGCTGGAGCTAAAGTTTCATTTACGAGCTCAGAAATAGATTTTAAACTTTTTGTTAAGTTTTTGAATTATTAAAGCCCGCAAAAACCGACTCACTCTCGACTGTAAGCTCGAAAGTACGAGATTAGAGTATATAGAGCATTTTATAACTTGCTTTTGTCGATTCAATTTCATTAAAGGCAACTTAGATGGGAACTGGGAATAACATCATTATTCGTCACCACCAGCACACTTAGAACAATAGGCCCATTGTGATAATGCTGAGGCTCCTGCCTTCACCTTCTCAAATGATCAAACCATTTCGTCATCCTTATAAAGGCAACGAGATTTCCAATATTCGCTGAGGTCAACTCAGCGAGACAATCGAAGAAGTGTTTCCCAAGGAACTTGTGTCGCACAGATGTCAAGGCTGGACAGTGGCCTGCATAAACCTTGATTAAAATTTCTAAATGAGCTATACGACAATAAGTTGAGTTGAGGAATCTGGTTAGTTAACCTATATCGGGAAACAGAGTTACGGTGAGCAGTCCAACAACTGGACTCTGTAGTCTCATAAGGATCCAACGACCATTGCTCTGGTATGAATTGTATAATTGTAAGACAAAGTGTGATCGCCAAGTTACTTTCCCACCCACTGTGCTGTTGCGGTGGGACTAACTTTACGTAAGTTCTGGGTAGATGAGTCTGTCATCAAATTTTTTACTCCATTTGAGCGGTATTAACTTGCATAAGGATAATAATAGCGGAGCAGCATACAGCTGGAAATCCAACAGATTATATCTCACAGTTGGAACACGCATAAGGCTTTCCTACATATATTCATATATGTATGTATATCGAAGCACTCAGAAAAAAAGTATGCAATGTACTTTTATTTATATCTTTAGTACTGTCTTTGTAAAAATAATCCATAGTATGTATACATACTCGTATATATGGTATATATGTACCTATAAATTAAATATAACTTGAATACCACTTACTTACATACATATATACACGCATACAATGTCATTCTCCCTTCCAATTAGCCAACTTAAACTTATAACACATCACCAACTCACTCAGCTCTCTCTCTCCTCCATGCACGCAACGCTTGCTACCAACTATCATCCAGCTTACGTACATAGGTACATACGAGTACATCCGTCCATTCCATTTCAATTGCATTGCCGGTGAATCCACCTGCTAACCTGATTGCTTGCCTTTGCCGGTGACTATGGCCACCAATGCTACCTGGGCTGCTTGTAATAGCTCTTAAAAGGCACCGGCAATAAAACATCAGCAACAGTCACAGAAAAACTGAAAAACAAACAAAAAAAAAAAAAAAAAAAAAAAATGAAAATAAAATAAAAACAAAAATAACAATAACAACTTCATATATTCAAGAATGATTTTACGATAGTTTCATACAAACGCAGGTTTATATATGTATATATGTATGTAGTTTTATATCACATAAATGAATGAACGATTGAATGGCTGGATGAATAAATGAAAGAATGAATGAGCACTGCCGTTGGCGCTTTTTATTGCCTTTCAATATGCGCGCTCTTTGTCTGCCTTTTAATCCGAAGGCTGGGTAAGGAGGCAAACAGGCGGCAATATTCTATCAGCCAAAGAGTCAACGAAACGTTATTCAATTGACACAGTTATGTCAGTTAGTTGATCTCAATTTTATAGCTTTTTGTATACAATTTTTATATTGTATTCAATTTTTCTCCTCTCTCGAGAATAAATGCAATTTTCCTCAGTTCAGTGAGTCTAATTTTAGAAAACGTACCATTATGTCAGTAGACAATTATATTTGACCAAATACAATGCTTTATGTTATGTATCATATTTGTGATTTATTGCAGCACATCAAAAGTGATGAGCAAGCACGAAAGTAGCGGCATTTTTGTTGGAAAAATGTATTCCTGGTTGGTAATACACCCATCAATTATTAGCTTTGATTTTAGCTATTTTAAAAATATCTACTTACTCAATGTAAGTCATACGTTTTGACAGCAAAATATTATTTCAAAGAATTTATTTTGGGGAAAAAAACATTATTAAACAAGAACAGAGTTTGGTTAGAATCGAAATTTAGTTGGCTATTGGTTTTGGTGATGATTGAAAATATTTAGATCTGCGTGAGTTGCTTTTTTTACGGAAATATGTGTATGTAGTTATATAAATTAGTGATATTAAGATCATATTAAACAAATATGATTTTTTTGCAAATAAGCGTTTTAATTCTCATAGTCTCCTAATCATTATCTTTTATTCATTCATAACTCAATATTTTAACTTATTAAAAACTAATTGATAAAAGGTGTTATCAATAGCCCACTCATCCTTAGCGAATTCAACTTTAACATCCCTTTAAGGTCATCTAGACACTTTTCATATCGTGAATACAATGCTTTTATATCACTGAAAAAAAGAAACAGGACTCCGCGCGCTAAGTTGTCACGTCTCTTCTATGCGACTGCCTCACGTGCCTGACTTGACAATTAATCAATTCATAATATTCCTCGCTATCCCAGAAAATGGTAGCCATAATCTTCGACGCCGACTTTTCCACATTGAATTTTTTTCTGGTGGTCTTTCCCCTTTTTTTGTCACTGCACCGATTTCTATTTAGACTCGGAATCATAATGGCAAATCGAAGTTTCATCAACTTTTACAATGCGATTAGAAATTTCATCCAAATCATCTTGGCACAACTCCAAAAAATCTTTACAACTCTCTAATCGTCGTTGCTTGTCGAGCGGCGTGAACATTCGCAATAACCAACGCGCACTATTTTTTTCATATTCAAACGTTCATGCAAACTCTCTACAGCTCGAGCTTTGCTAATCTGTAATTCTTTTGCCATCAGTCACAATTTAATTCTTCCAGTACTAATGTTTGGAGTGGTCATCTTCATAGGTCCCTCTTCCTTGTTGAAACAGCCGAGCCCATTTGAAGAACCGTTTACAGCTCTTTAAAAATGTCTTTCGGTGTACTTCCTTTTTTTAAAATTTCCAGTTTTCCTTGACATAGTGTTGTTGCTTATTCCAGGAAAGAAATTTCAATGAAAATATAAAAAAATTATAAAATAAATATGATATAAATAAAATATATGAAAAAGAATTGTAATATTTATACTAATAATGAGTTCCGTAATTAATATTATCAGTAACGAGATGATGCGTCGTCTCTAATCATCTTAGGTCGTGACCTTATCACTCGCCCCTCCAGCAAATAGAAGGACCTGCATTTTATTCTAAGGCGCCTCCGGACAGCTGATGGATTTTAATGAGGTGGTTTTTATTACATGTCAAATATTCCCCACATATTCACAAATAAACGTTACCATAGTAATTTTTCTTCTCACATATGAATGTTTAAAATTTAATCTTAAAATTAAATACCACAAATTTGTTATACACATAGCTATGTAAGGTATAAAGACCGAAGACAGGAGAGCTTTCTTGTTTAATTTGTTCATCGTCCTCAAAATATACTCATATCTAGCATATCCCACTGTGATTCCACCTTAATGTAATATGTTCATAGGTAAATTCTCTTAGTAGCAGTTTTCAAAGAATGTAAGTACTGTGTACCCTTGGTATATTAGACAGACCATCTAGGCGTGGCCCCTCATAATAAAAAAAAATTTGACGCCACGGATTTCAAATAAAAGCTTTTCAGTTAAAAAAAAAAAAAGTTACTCATACGCCATGTCACATAGAATTTGCATACATTTTGGTTGTTTTTTTTTTGTTTTTGATAAGGAATTTTGGTTTCTTTGCCTATTTTTTTATCGCTTATGGGTATTAGTGAATTTAAGTCATGAACTCAGAGCGTCACACCACAGTGCTTCTTACAGTAGGCAAATATCGAACAATTTGTAGTAAACTAATGAGCATTTTTGAAAAGGTAATTCCTTCAGTTCATATTTACATTTAATAGAATAAATTCAACAGATCGTTGTTAAGCATAAACCATTCAAGAAAAAAAGTGAAAGTACATATTTCAAATTAAAACGTTGAAGTTGAATTTCTTCATTTAAAAATGCATTAGGGAACCACAAATAGTATTTACTAAAACATGATATATCCAAAGAAAGCTAATTTTTTTAAGTATTCTTAAAGAATACCAATTCTTACAGGAATAAAAAAAATATCCAGTGAATATCTTTCCAATGGTTGATTCAGTAGGCTAAAGAATTGGTCACATCATAAATTCAGCATACTCTGGGCATCGGTCACTTGATCGCCTCTCTATTGTCCTTCAACAGTCTGCTCCGGTCTTGAAATATACTGTAAGTAGCTGTTTCTGTTCGTGGAATTTTCGAAATATTACCCTTCGTACTAACGAATCTCCTCCTCTTTCTTTTATTTCCCCCATCAATTCTCGGTTACACGATATTCGTAGGGAAGGACTTCTCCGAGGCTTTCGTTACCGAACGAGGATTCAAATAAGGAGATTCTTTGTCGTGTGACTTCTTTAATTTATTGTTGAAAAAATAAGAGGAGCTGCAGAGGTGAACAGAAAAGGTAAAATTTTGTACGAATATGCGAGTGGTGAACAGCTTCTGGCGTACGCCGATGGTATTGACATTATTGACATTAACAATTGCGCCGTGAGTTCTGCCTTCTCCGGACTGGATAAGGAAACGAAGCATATGGCTTGGTATAGAATGAAGGCAAGACGAAATATCTTCCGTCAGCAAACAAACTATCATCGCATACGCTACTCGGCTCCCACGTCATTGTTTAAATTCATAATTTCGAGATCCTAGATAATTTCGTCTATCTAAGGACCAGCCTTATTACCAATAATAATATAAAGCTGGAGATCCAACTGAGTAGGCAATTGAAAATTAAAGTCGTCTCTCGACGAAGAAAGCAAAAACTCTACAAATTCCTTATCATTACCGACCTGCTATATGGGCGGAGGCATGGACGATGATAACATCTGATGAATCGACGTTAGGAGTTTTCATGAGAAAGGTTTTTTATGGTTCTCTATGATCTACGAATTGGTTACTGCGAATACCGTAGCCAATGGAATAATGAGCTGTATGAGATATACGTCGTCATTGATATAGTTCAGCGAATCGAGAGACAGCTGCTACGCAAGCTTGAGTCAGGTGGTCCGGACGGATGTCGATTTAGTACCCGCCGGTGCAAGCAAAATAAGAGGAAAATCTCCACTCCGTTGCAATGACCAGGTAGTTAAAGATCTGGGGGTACTTGGTATTTCCAATCGGCGCTTGCGGCACACGATCTTGAAGGTGAGACGTTTGAAATATCTGATTTTAATTCTCGTCCCTTAGTGGGGCTTATTTCATTCTTAACTAGAATCTTAAATAGAAACTTAAAACCACTGAGATGATTTTCGGCCGACTTCCTGCTCAATTTTATGTGCGCTTCTTGATGAATTTTCAACAAATGGAGTTACCAATAGTTTATAAAACCATTTCTGAACAGACGATGGATGTTTATGAGGAGCTTTTGTTTTATGGCAAACTGATTCTGAAAGTAAATTTCTAAAGTTTTCTTGATGGTTTGGACAGAAATAGTTAGAAAACCTCAAAATAATAGAAAACTACCTGTGGCATTTTGAGGATAGTTTAAGAAACAAGTAATTTCCAAGGGATTAGAGCGAATACAATTTGTATATATTTTGGCAATTGGCTAAATCCGATAACTCTTCATTTCATATTTTGATGCTCAGCATATCCAAACTCTTCGTTATGATTTGAACATTTCATTTGTTTCGCTCGATTGCCTACTAAAACTTATAAAATTTAAAGAAAGTGAATATATGCGTTCATATGTACACTGACCCTTATGTATATACATAAATATGTATTCAATTATGAGCATTTCCTTTTTCGTACTTTGCTTTTTACAGTCCTTTCGCTTAATAATTTAAAAAATTATTTCTTATCTTTTATAGTATGGCGTAAAATACTAAAAACAAAAACAACTAAACAGCGCAACCTTCAACTTGAGTAGAAGTCAATCAATAGAATGTTGCTTTTGCACGAATTTCCAATCGGCTGATTCCACAGCTTGCTATGCACACCCATATATAAATACAATAACAATATGTGTGCATGAAGTTCTAATGAATTTCCAAAACATATATGGTAAACTGGTGTGTGCCAAATGTGATAAATTTCGCACAAGAATTACGCACTGCTGCATTCACATTCGATTTGGTGACCTTAAACTAATAACTATATAATGTATTATATGGTATATGTATGTATACTATGTGCATGATGGGATTTACTTTAGTGCAATAAATGTTATAATTCACTTCATTTTGTTACCTAATAAGGTCACCACTCAAGGGCATACCACTGGCATTCAGCTAAAGATGAGAACTAACGATATGCTTAGAGGTTTGTACACGTATGTATGTATATTTATGTGTGTATCGCAGCTCATACGATTCGAGCACGAGTGCATAAAATAATCGGAAAATTTTTATACAAATAAATGTCCATAAAGTTTTTATTACTAATGCGTAATGCTTGATAATATGTACTCACCTTTTCTATGCAAAAAACCTAATTTTATATGCAGTAACAATAGAAAAAATCACAACGCGTTACCTGCAGCCAAACAAATTCGCTTACTCGCTTCAGAGCTGTGGTATTATTTCCATACTTTTATCGCTAAATAAGTTAGTTTCATACAACATAACGCTTACAAATTTTCATCAACTTTTAAGAGAGCAAAAGTATATATATATATAATATGTTCACCAGAGTTGCATCTGCTAATGGGCAACGTTCTTCTGGCGTTCGACTCACTATAAAAAACTAAGCCTCAAATGAGAGACTCTACCTCTACTGACGGCTTGGCGCCAGCTGGAAATACCAAGGCAAATCATGTCGATCTCCACCTGATCCTTTCAACAGAGTGGAGATCCTTACCTTACCTCTGCTTCACTAGCAGGTACTGATGTGAATAATTTTAAATCTGGAGTGCTTTCAGCCATTCGGATGACATCACTTAGCCAGTGTAGCCGATGTGTCTTCGTTCAATGTCATCGTATAACTCGTACTGCTCATAGTTCTATCGTCTGCGTTATTCGCCGTTGGCAATGGACTGCCAAGCGAGCATAAGGTACATCATTTAATACAAGCCGAAGTCGTCTGTGATCGCACTATGTAAAGAGAAGAAAAAAATACTAACTGGAAAAAGAAGTGTTTACATTTACTGGGACCCTGCTAAGGACTGCAGATTCGTGAAAACTATGTGCAAAACTAAAAACCCTAAATTTACAAAGTTTTTACTAACGATAAAGGATTCCGGGTTGCTGGTAGAACTATTAATGGAGCATTGGAGCATGGAGTCGCATGTTTTTGATATAAATAGATCTGATTGGGTACAACAAGTGCAAGAAATGTGTGTAGACAGTGGGGCATTCGGCAGACAAAGGTTAGGCTTACTTTTATCATTTACATGAGACCCGATAGGTTGGCCAATTCAACCTAACTTACTTTAATCTAACCATCATCCTTTAACTTAAAAAAAAATAATTCAAAGTGTATTTTTGCTATGGACATTTATTCTAATAACCCTAATTCAATTAATGTTTGTTTTATTATTAGATACTGCTTATCGTCACAATTATATTTCAAGTAGTATATTATCAACCTTTGTTCAAATAGCTATACACTGATTTTTACTAATTAAAAAAGTTATCATAATCAACTATCGATTGCTGTTTTGTTTCGGGCTCATACGCATAGATCCATGATTCGTCAGCTGTGACGATCTTATAAACGTCTTTTGAAGCACCGCGATCGTATTTTTTCAGCATTTCTTTACACCAATCCACACAAGCCTTTTTTTGAGCGATTGTCAAATTGTGCGGGATCCAACGAGAACAAACCTTTTTTACGGCCAGGTGTTCATGCAATATCGAATGTATGCTGGTGGGTGGTGGGAAAAATGCATAGGCATGCCTCTATCTGAAGGTATGTTACATGATGGTCTTGCATTATCAGTTCACGTACGGCATCGATGTTTTCTGGCACAACCTTCACGGAATTCGTCTTTGAGCGAGCATCGGTAACGATTGAATTCATTGTACCAGTTTTTCACAGGGATGGTGCTATAGGATGGTGCTTCATAGCCAAACAAAGATTTTAGTTCATCGATGCACTCTTGTCGTGATAATCCACGTCGAAAGTTGTGAAAAATGATTGCACGAAAATGTTCACGAGTTAATTCCATTTTTTGGCCGAGATGAATTTTTTAATTCCCTGTAAATAAAACAATTCACG
Source organism: Ceratitis rosa (assembly GCA_037013455.1). Classification (NCBI taxonomy): domain Eukaryota; kingdom Metazoa; phylum Arthropoda; class Insecta; order Diptera; family Tephritidae; genus Ceratitis; species Ceratitis rosa. The sequence continues at coordinate 10,032,904 of JAWMAG010000005.1, read as the reverse complement.
ATTAAATAACAAAACGTTCTGAGTGATGTTATGCTAAAAAATGTCAAACTTTCCAATGGAAATGTCAGATTGCTCCTGGCAACACTTAGTGTTGCCTAGGCCAGACCTATATATAGCAGCCTACGTATGCTAGCTTTCACCAGTTTCTATGCTCAGTGGATTTGTGTGGGTTTGTAGCAATCCAACCATTACCAAAATGATATTTTCATGCTCAAATTAATCTATCGAAGCTTCCTACAACCGTCCACCAGCTGCTAATGCACAAAAGACCATTAATCATTCGCGTTCTATCGCAGACTCCCAGGGTCGACTCATCAGTAGTTGACAACGTCCAAGCTTCTGCGCCATATAGTAGAATGCGTATGCTGAGCGACTTGTAGAGTTTGGTTTTCATTCGTCGAGAGAGGACTTTTCTTTTTAATTGCCTACTCAGTCTAAAGAAGCACTTATTACTTATTGGCAAAAGTGGTTCTGCAGTAGATTTCCAGGCTGACATTGTTGTTGGTGTTAATACTGGTTCCATGATAGACGAAGTCTACTTCTCTTGTCCTCGTTAACTACCAAACCCATATCTTTCCTTTCCTTATCCAATCTGGAGAAAGCAGAACTCACGGCGCGGTTGTTGAGGCCAATAATGTCGATATCATCGGCGCACGCCAGCAGCTGTACACTCTTATAGAAGATTGTACCTTCTCTATTTAAAAAAGTCACAAGATTAGGAATCACCCTCGTTTGGTATCGAACGGTTCGGAGAGGTCCTTCCCGATCCTGACGGAGCTTTTAGTGTTGCTTTACGTCAGCTTACACAGCCGTATAAGTTTTGCGGGGATTCCAAATTCAGATGTATCTGTGTAAAGACAGCTTCATTTGTGCTGTCGAGGGTGGCCTTAAAATCTACGAAGAGGTGTTGGGTGTCGATCTTTTTTTCCAAGATTTGGCGCATGGTGAATATCTGGTCAATGGTTGACTTACCAGGTCTAAAGCCACACTGATAAGGTCAGTTTGTTGTCGGTGGGCTTTAGTCTATCACACAATACGCCCGACAGGACATTATAGGCGTTATTAAGGAAGCTTATCCCACTATAATTGACGCAGACTGTGGGGTCCTCTTTTTTATGGATTGGGCAGACCACACCTGAATTCCATTCGTCGGGCATACTTTTTTCCATCCATATTTTTTGCAAAGAATCGGTAGCCCGTCTGTTCCAGCCACTTTGTTGTTTTTTAAGCGGGCGATTGCTATTTGAACTTCGTCATGGTCAGGCAGTGGAACGTCTTTTCCATCATCATCGATTAGGGTGTCGAGTTCTCCTTTTCACTACCATTCAGCAGACTGGGGAAGTGCTCCCTCCATAAATTCAATATGCTCCGAGCATCGGTGGCTAGATCACCTCTTTGTGTCCTACAAGAGTCTGCTCCGGTCTTGAAACCTTCTGTAAGTCGTCGTATCTTCTCATAGAATTTTCGAGCATTACCCTTGTCGGCCAGTTTCTCATGCTCCTCATACTCACACATCTCGGCCTCTTTCTTTTTTTTCTACAGATGCGTCTTGCTTCCCTCTTCAGCTCTCGGTATCTATCCCACCCCGCACGTGTTGTGGTCGATCGCAAGGTTGCGAGATAGGCAGTATGTTGCGATACGGCAGTCCTCATTGTACCTGCTGTTTTTGCCACCTTTCCGAAATCCAATAGTTTCGTTTGCAGCTGTACGTAGGAAGCTTGAGCTGCCGTCCCACAGTTTTCATATATCGAGTTGGTCTCAGAGAGCAGGAGTGCAAGTCGAGTAGAAAACCGTGCGATAGTCTGTTGTGATTGCAGCTTTTCGACTTCGAATTTTCCTTGCGTTTGTTGACGGGCGTTCTTTGACACACAGAGGTGCATGCGTATTTTCGCTGCAGCAAGGTACTGGTCTGAATCGATGTTGGGCCCTCGGCGTGTACGCACGTCAAGAACACTGGAAACATGTCTTCCGTCTATCACAACGTGATCAATCTGGTTTTGTTTTTTTCGATCAGGGGACAGCCAAGTGGCTTGATGTATTTTTTTGTGCTACAATCTTGTAGTAGAGACAACTATATTTTGGGGCCCGGCGAAGTCAATCAGCCTCAACCCATTAGGAAATGTTTCGTTGTGAAGGCTGAATTTTCCGACCGTCTTACCCAAGATACCTTCTTTGCCCACCCTGGCATTAAAATCGCCAAGCACGATTTTCACATCGTGTCGGGGGCAGCGCTCATGAGTACGCTCCAGGCATCTTCGGCCAAATCGTCCTTCTCTTCCGTCGTTGCGAAGGCGCAAATCAACGATATGATGAAAAATTTCGCTTTGATGTGAATTATTGCGAGACGTTCATCCACCGCACTTCTTAGACGGCGGTGATGTCAGCCTTTAGTTTAGCGAGGACATCAACCAGCCGTGTAGCGACACCTTCCCCATTAAGGGACCGGACATTACAGGTGCATGCTCCCAAATCATGATCCTTTAAACGTTTGCAGGGGTCGTCATCAGTGGGGTATGTCATCCGAGGAATGTAAAAATTTTTCATTGGGGCTGGTTTCTATGTGACGGGTCCAAACCCAGCACATAACATCTGCTGAACATACGCTGCAATGTCTTCAGCGGACCCTTAAACCGAGTAAGTCGAAGTGGCTTCACTGAAGCTTCCTCTCTCATTAATCGTGACCCACACGAGCTGGCTAGCACAACTTGCCCAAGGGCCGATCACGCGCGATGTAGAAACAAGAGTAGGATTGATTGCATACCGAAAAGCATGGCAACACCCTATATTCCAACAAGCAGATTTAGCGACGAGGCACATTTCGCCCTCGGGGTAAAACTAAATACTCAAAATTGTCACATTTGGTGCTCAAATAATTTCAGAGAGTAGTAATAGTTACGTTGAAATAATTTTTTCGAAATCATGAAGTATTTTGATGGGGTATCCAGTGTATTTGGAGTATTAGCATATTCTTTCGAATTTTCTTCACTTCTTCCTTTTTTCATCTTCATCATCCGTTTTGCCTCAATTGAATAATTGAAAATTATTAAAATTATATAAAATAATACATCTATTACACCAAGCCCACAACCACGCTTGATTTAAAGGAGGAGATTTTATAGAAAATTTCGACAGGCAAGGGCGCATGTGTATGGAAAGTCGTGGAGGTCATTTGCCCGATATGTTATTCTGTAAACAACCCCATCCTATGTTCTTTATGATTCAATAAAAAAAATTATAATCGAAAGACTAAAAACTGCGGTTTCTATTCCAATTTTGGGGTAATTTGGGACAACCTTTCTTTGTTTATTCAAATTAAATGTTATTCTTACAGCCAATTTCTAATTTATTACCAGGAAAAGCATAAGAAAAAATATAAACGCCATAATATAGAAATGTATTCAACAGTAGATATATTTATTTATAGCATTTTGGTGTCCGCAGTAGCCGAGTGGTTAGCAATACGTACTGCCGTTCTGAAGACCAGGGTTCGAGCGCTGGTTTGACCAACACCCAAAATTATAGAAATTTAATTTTTCTATTTGGGTTCACCCCTCGACAGAGACTGTCAAGCTCTCCATGTATATTTCTGACATGAAATAAAAAAGCTCCTCATAAAAATCCATTGGCCATTCGGAGACCCCTTAAGAGAAATTTTATGTTCCTTCATTTGCTTGAAAACTTATACCATATATACGAGTATATATTTGTGTATTTTACTTAAATGCTTCAATTACCATTAGTAATTGGGGTGTGCATTATTTAATATATAAATTATTGGTTGCAAAGCATATTCTCTTTCGTTCATTTCCCTAAATATTTGTGTATGTGTTACATATATTTAAATTTCTCTTTGCATCCTTCGAATACCATGTCTTCAATTTATTGACTTTTTGTAATTATGAGTACTTACGATTATACATATTTATAGTTCATATAAGTGGCTATGGTACGGTACTCCAAGTGCATCAGGACAAGGTCGCAGTAGTGCATATTTAATGATTATTGATGACTTTCCTGCAAGGGCGATAGCATATTGAATGAAATTAGCAAATAGAAAAGTATATCCATTAAAGTATTATATTTGATAATAATATGTTTATGCATAGATTAATTTTATTGTAAACGTTGAACTGCCATTCTATCATTTTGTCAGTAAATGTTAGCATTTCTTAAGTAATTATCTTCTACTCAGCTAGAAAAAAAGGGTTTGACATAAATAAAGGCGGCTGAAGGAGACATTGATCAAATAATTTGAGTTTTTTATATTTAATATTTTTTTATGATTAATTTCCCTCCCACCAGAAAAAAAGTAAAATCCAAAGCTACTTCTTGTAAATTAATAATTCGCCGGGCTCGGGAAGATGGTGTGGGACATAGGAAGGGTGTATCTTCGTCATGAAAAGACAACTTGAATACCAGCTTGAAACTCCAAGATGCAGAAAAGTGTGCGCCGGGGACTCAACCCAACCACAAGAAAGAACCATGGATAGCATCGAAAGGATGGTATGAGGACCAAAGTCACCGGTCTACTATTCTTACAGCCAAAATTCTTGATATAAGGTAAGAACAGCCATACTGGCAAAGAAAAGAATACATTACTATGTTAATCACAATTTCCTCTTGAATGACTTGAAAAACGAAGGGTGGTAGATGCGGCTGAACGGTCCTTAGCCTTAAAAGCAGATGTTAATTTGCAATGTGCACTACACAATATGGAGAAGTGGGCATACCACTGAATAGGGGTGAGTCTTTATTAACTGGGCAGACGTACCAATATGTATTGGCTCTACCTCGTAGAATGTTCTTGTCGTAACACTCCATAATCAGTGCTTAAAATTTTTAGTACCAGTTGAAACCAGATCACTCTCCACTCTGAAGTGGGGGTCTTCCTCCACCGGCGGGTACTGCATCGAATACTTTCAAAGCTGGAGTGCTTTCATCTATTCGGATGACATGACCTAGCCAGCGTTACCGCTGTCTCTTCACTCCCTGAAGACCTAACAAAAATTGGCAGAAACACTACATGTGATTCGAGGAGCAATTTGCCAACGTTTAAAAGCCATGGGAAAGATCCAGAAGTATGGAAAATGGGTGCCACACCAGTTGAACGATAGACAAATGGAAAATCGAAAAACCGTTTGTGAAATGCTGCTTCAACAATTCGAAAGGAAATCTTTTCTGCATCGAATTGTCACGGGGTACGAAAAATGGATTTATTTTGAGAACCCGAAGCGAAAAAAATCATGGCTTTCCCTTGGTAAAGCTGGCCCATCGACTGCAAGGCCAAATCACTTTGGCCGTAAGACAATGCTCTGTGTTTGGTGGGGCCAGTGTGGTGTGGTGAACTACGAGTTGTTAAAACCTGGTGAAACGGTGAACACGGATCGCTACCGACAACAAATGATCAATTTGAATCATGCGTTGATCGAAAAACGGTCGGAATGGGCCCGAAGACATGGCAAACTTATCTTGCAACATGACAACGCGCCGTCTCATACCGCTAAACTGATGAAAGACACATTAAAAACACTTAATTGAGAAATATTATCGCACCCGCCGTACTCTCCAGACCTCGTCCCGTCCGACTATCACCTTTTCGCATCGATGGGACACTCCATTGCAGAGCAGTGCTTCGCTAATTTTGAAGAAGTCGGAAAATGGCTCGTCGAATGGTTTGCCCCGAAAGAGAAAAAGTTTTTTTGGAATGGTATCCATAATTTGCCTGAGAGATGGGCGAAATGTGTAGAAACCAATGGTCAATACTTTGAATAAAAAAATTTTGAGATTCCTCTGAAAATTAAGTGTTTTCTTTATCGAAAAAACCGACAAATTTCAACCTGGTACATAAAATGCTCTTTCTGTCAAATATGACTTAAGAGTCAGATGTACTTGGGAAGAGCATATTTTTTTTTTTTTTTTAATTTAAATATGCTGTATATCTCAGAATGCAGCTGAACAGTATTCCTCACGTTCGAAGCAGTCCATAATGTAATTAACTACCCGGTGGCATTGTTATATCGGCGAAATCCAAAATTATGATCAGGTTTTGCCTTATTTTCTTTCAATAAAGGCAAAATTCTACGTAAAAACATTTTTTCAAATATTTTAGAGAATAGGGATAAAACAAACTGATTGGTCTACACGAATTGATTTCGTTCTCGGGCTTGGCACGTTTAAGTATCATCAGAAATGTTGAAGCCTTAATAATGATTTATTAATAAGCGTTAGAAACATTTGAATTTCTTAATTCAGTTACCTAAATTAATGGGCCAATCTTTAATAAAATTCTTCTCACATTCCGCAGAAGTTTAATTTTAAATCTCAAATTTATACGCACGTCCCAGGCGCTCAATATTGTAAGACTAAATTTTAATTGTATATCAAATGAAAATAAAAAAAATAATTATTTCTTAACTCACGTACAGCAGTTTTCGCTAAATAGCCGGTGGACATTTAAAATACGTATGCCGCCTGCTACACGCAAACTACCATCTCTCATCACACTCACAACGAACATATGGCAGTTCACTTTAAAGATTCATTTATACTCACTTATATTAACTAAGTTGATGCGTATATGTGTGTGTATAAATGTATGTGCCAGCACGAGGAGACTAATTAATTTTTAATTACTTTTTTTTATTATTGCTGGCAATTTTTCCAAGGCAAATACATACTTACATACACACGACGGCAAGTGAAACCAAAGTATCTTAGCAGAGACTATTGTTTTATAAAATTGCAAGCAGACAGCGAAGCAATGCACAGCATTTGCACCAAAAAAAAAAAAAATTAGAAGAAGAAAAGCGTTAAGCAAGAAGAGGAAGCGCGCACCCTGGAGTAACATGCAATTTGCTTTTAATTTTTATTTTCTTAATTTCCACTTTTCTTCAACACTCTCTCATGCCGTTTTTGTCCTGATGCTCATTCGTTTAGTTATTCGCGCTAGCGCTCCAGGCGATCATGTTGACATTTCAAGGCATTTAATACGCGTTTAGTTTGCTTAGAAACAATGGTGGAAAAGAAAACTGTTTGTGTTTATATTTATATGCACCGATACCTACAATAGTTGTGTATGAGAGCGCCGCGTGCATATCTGTTTATGTTCCGCAAGAAATTATATTCTTTACAACTTAAATCTAACTACTTTGAATTTTTTCACTAACCAATTCATCTTTCATTATTTTTCTAAAGGGTGGTTAAATTGTAAGGGCCGATGTTGAATGTGAACCACACCTAAACGCCAAGTTTTTTTCCGAATTTAATTTGACATTTCTCTATTTCAGACTTACTCAATTTGAACCATGGAGAGATACACAATCCAACAACGTGTTAAAGTTATCCAGACTTATTATGAAAATTTTCGAAGAAAATCATCTTCAGTGATGAGGCACATTTTCACCTCAGTGGATTCGTCAATAAACAGAATTGCCGCATTTGGGCGAATGAGAATCCAAGAGTGATTGTCGAAAAACCAATGCACCCACAAAGAGTGACTGTTTGGTGCGGTTTATGGGCTGGCGGCATCATCGGGCCGTATTTTTTCCAAAATGAGGCCGGTCAGGCAGTTACTGTGAATGGTGTTCGCTATCGTGAGATGATAACGAATTTTTTATGGCCACAATTGGAAGATATGGATGTGGACGATATGTGGTTTCAGCAGGACGGTGCCACTTGCCACACAGCTAACGAAACAATGGCTCTTTTGCGCAACAAATTCAATGGCCGTGTTATCTCACGTAATGGCGATGTCAATTGGCCCCAAGATCATGTGATTTGACACCGTTGGACTTTTTTCTCTGGGGTTATTTGAAAGAAAAGGTGTACGTCGATAAGCCAGCAACAATTCAAGAGCTAAAGGATGAGATAATTCGGCACATTAACGGCATAGAAACTCCATTATGCCTCAGCGTCATCGAAAATTTGGACCATCGTATGGAGGTGTGCCGCCGAGGTCGCGGCGCTCATTTGGCCGATATTTTGTTACATACATAATTGAGTAATACCAATATATCATAATAAAATAAAATTTCAATAATTTCCTAAATAGTTTGTGTTTTATTCAAAATCAACATCGGCCCTTGAAATTTTAACCACCCTTTATTTGAGCGGCTGATATTTTTAAAACATCAATATCTTACAATCATCTTCACGATTACCTGCTTCAGATGGGATGGTTCAGGGAAGTTCATCCCAATTCTGTCGAAACTAACGCTGTGCTGGGAATCACATGCGACGGCTTTCACTTCTTTACTCTGCATACTACTCTAATTGCTTTCTACTACGATACAAGCCGCAAGAAAATACTCAAGTTGCTAGCCGGCCGAACCGGGAGGAAAGGCAAAGAACAATGTTAGCAACTTACAAGGCAACTAAATACGCTGCATCGCTCTGTATTAGCAACTCGCAGTTGAAGTAGCTTTAAGCTTCCCAGAACATCGCACTGCGAACTGTTACGGGAAACCTCCTTATGTCGGCCTTACAACACTCATACAGTGAAACATCTGTACTCCCAGTTAAGATGCATAATGTTATTCTGTATAAACGATATCTGCTGGGATACTGCCATCGGAATTATTCCAACATACGATTACTGAAAGCTAATCACCATCTAGGTTCATCGGGAAGGGAGTACTTCACTTGAAAGATTCCATACAGCATTTAAGAACTGTACCACTGGACAGGACGGCAGAACGACAGACTTTTAACGCCATTCTCAGAGAGAGTCTATGAACATTTTTGTAAATTCTCTTCCTGTCAATTGCGTTTTCGGAGGCCAACCACCTTCTACTGCTGGTCAAGAGCTGGAGCTGCTACGTCAAACCCAAGTAACCCTGGCATAATTTAGTATTGAATATTGTAGTCGACTTAATTTCTACTTCTACAGAATTGACCCAACTTTTCCAACGTACGAGTATACCTTGCATGCAATTAGTCCTCGCACGACACTGTTTAATTCTTTTCTTGCCTTCTAAAACCTACTTATATTACTTGCTCTGGTCCGAGCTTGTCGAAACATATTGTTTCCTGGACCTCCTACTAGACGACGCCGATGACTTAGACTGATTTTTGCTCTCTCCTAAGCGAGATTTGATAGCCGCTACGTAGGCTGCTATATATAGGTCTGGCCTAGGCAACACTAAGTGTTGCCAGGTGCAATCTGACATTTCCATTGGAAAGTTTGACATTTTTTAGCATAACATCACTCAGAACGTTTTGTTATTTAATCGTGAATTGTTTTATTTACAGGACATTAAAAAATTCATCTCGGAATTAACTCGTGAACATTTTCGTGCGATCATTTTTCATAACTTTCAACGTGGATTATCACGACAAGAGTGCATCGATGAACTAAAATCTTTGTATGGCTATGAAGCACCACCCTATAGCACCGTGAAAAACTGGTACAACGAATTCAATCGTGGCCGACGCTCGCTCAAAGACGAATTCCGTGAAGGTTGTGCCAGAAAACATCGATGCCGTACGTGAACTGATAATGCAAGACCGTCATGTAACATACCTTCAGATAGAGGCATAGAGGCATACCTATGCATTTCTCCCACCAGCATACATTCGATATTTCATGAACACCTGGGCGTAAAAAAGGTTTGTTCTCGTTGGATCCCGCACAATTTGACAATCGCTAAAAAAAAGGCTCGTGTGGATTGGTGTAAAGAAATGCTGAAAAATTACGATCGCGGTGCTTCAAAAGAGGTTTATAAGATCGTCACAGGTGACGAATCATGGATCTATGCGTATGAGCCCGAAACAAAACAGCAATCGACCGTGTGGGTCTTCCAAGACGAGCCAAATCCAACGAAAGTTGTTCGTGTAAGAAGCACTTCGAAGCAAATGGTCGTCTGTTTCTTCGGCAAAACTGGTCATGTGGCGACTGTTTCGCTTGAGCAACGTAGAACGGTCAATTCTGAGTGGTATACCACCATTTGTTTGCCTGAAGTCTTCGGAGAAATTCGAAAAACGAACAAGAGAAGACGAATCATTGTGCACCATGACAATGCGAGCTCTCACACATCGGCTCAAACCAGCGCCTTTTTGACCGGCCAAAGCCCTGACTTGGCACCCGATGACTTTTTTTTATTCCCACACATCAAGAAAATAATGCGTAGTCAACGATCTTCGTCGCCAGAAGATGCTGTTGAAGCATTCAAAAACCATGTTTTGGAGGTGTCTCAATCGGAGTGGAAAAAGTGCTTCGAAAATTGGTTTGAGCGCATGCAAAAGTGTATAAATCTTGATGGAGAATACTTTGAAAAACAATAAAACCATTTTCGTTGATAAATATTCGTATTTTCATTATTAGGCCAGAAATATATATAGCAGCCCTCGTATAATTCTTTTGTGAGCTGGTGTTTTTATTCCAGTAAATGTCAAACTGATATATGAACCAGTTCAGAACTAGTATTTTTATACACTGTTCTCTGTTTTCACTGCATGGTAAATATGTAAGATATCTAAGTGTATGTGTGTGCAACTGTTTTTGCTTTTACCTCAGCTCCACGACTATTTACTACTGGCGGACTTTATTTAATTAGTAGCTCATCCTTCTAGCTTGTCTAGGCGTGCCTTTGTTGTTTTCACTTTTTTTTTTTTTGCCATTGTTGTTGTTGGTGCTCGTGCTCAGCAAATGCCAATCTAGTCTAATTAGTAGTGCAAATATAGTTGGTTGCTAACACGCTTTAACTCTTACATATTGTATGTTGTATTGTTGTATGTGTGAGCCTATGTATGTGCGCTAGTTATAAGCATTATTCAATACCTGTTCGCTTGTAATTGAAAGTTGAGGCTTTGGAATATTATAAAGTTTAATCAAACCTGCCACAAGCATAAATGTTGAGCATTTTAACTAGGTGAGGATGTGATTATTTTACAGTTTTAATAAAGAGTGAATAATTTTAAGCATTATATACACGTATGAGCATGTACTTATGTACCATACAATCGTCTGACTGAAAAGACGTTAGAGTTTTTTTTTTACAATAAATGTGTAATATTATGATAGATAGAGACTTTGAAAAGTTTGTGATGCTTACATCATATATGCATTTCATGTGGGGTCACACGATAAAAATTATTTTATTATTATAAAGGGTTTTCCAATAAGTGGAGTTATTTTGTTATTCAAAGAAGAAATGCATTTTTTGAGAAAAATTAACGAATGTTTATTTCAATGTAAAGAGGAAGATATGCCATTAATAATGGAAAACAATATCAGCCAAATGACCGCCTATGCTTACAGTAATGTATTCTTTTTATGAAATTTTTCATCACCAAATCGTAAAGTGTCTCCTGTACACCCTCAATAGCTTCACGAATTTCATCTTTGAGATATTGAATCGACGTTGGCCTGTTGGCGTAGATCATATCTTCCATATGGTCCCAAAGGGAAGAAGTACAAGATCTTAGTGGCCAATTACGATCACTTCTTTGGGAAATAACGCAGCCCGGAAACTTTTCCCTTAAAAGAACGTTGGTTTTGTTGCTTATGTGGCACGTAGCGCCGATTTGTTTAAAGTAAACGTTGCGCATTGGGGTAAAATGTGTCGATTTCGGAGATTAATTCAAAAATCAAATTTCAAGGTACAAGTAAATCTTTGGCACCAAACGAAAGTAGATAAAATCCTCCATCACCAGCTAAACAAATATTTGTACACTTTCCTTGCAATATTCGCTGTAAATTTGCAAGTTTATTTATTTTTTATTTTATTTTTTTTGTGCACAAAGTGATATACGTGATTTTTTCCAATTTTTCGAAGTTATTTATTTTTTGTTCAGTAACTCCTTGTTCAGTAAGTTGGCTTGGTACTTGTCTCCAAGTATTTTAATTTTTTTTTTGCGCGAAAGCCTTAAACTTCCTTAAGGAAATTTCAACCTTATATGCAGAGTTGAAATTGTTGTGAGTTAAACGGGGTAAAGCAAGCCTTGTTTCATTTCTATAATCTATAGCTATTGTATTCTTTTTTTTGTTAAAAAAGTTACGCCAATATTGCGAATTTCTCAAGGCAGAATAAGAACACACAGCAATTGTTAAATAAAAGAAAGAGTTCGTATAGAGATACAAAATCTCGTTTATTCCGTTCTACCTTATGCAAATCAATAATTGGATGTAGAACACAATTTAATTTTATCTACACGAGAGGATTAACAAAAGTTCGGTCAGTTATTGACTTTGGATTTGTTTTTGTTAAATCTAAAAGTACCAAATCCTTTACAGTTACCTTATAAGTCTTCATTTCACATTTTAGAACGATCGGCATAAATAGAGACGAGCAAACGCAAATTAGCTGAGGACAGGTCAGACGAAATTCCACCACCAACGCAAACAGAAATTCACCATGTGATTATCTTCGGGTTTCGGTGTAATTTACAGCCAATAAAAATATTCAGTGAATGCCAAATTGCATATGGAGCGATCGCATCGTCTTTAAAAACTATTTCTAAGTGGTTCCCAAGATACCAGACCCGACATTTTTCCGTAAAAGACCAACCCCGAGAAGGTGGACCAAAATCTTCCACTGATGACGTCACTGTAGCTCTGGTGAAGTCCGAAATTGACGAAGACCCACGATAGACACAACAAATGATTGCTAATGAGTTGAGCTTGATTGCCATGGCTGTAGATGCATTAACAGCAAGAACATCTATACAAAAATGTTAGTTATGAGATTTATATGTATAAAATTTATGAAATGTTGAAGAAAGATGTAAAAACAGAAAATTTACAATTTGGTCTTTCGCCACGTCACGGGTGGATTAGGTTCTTTTAATGTCTGCTCCACTTACGTAGGCTGCTATATATAGGTCTGGCCTAGGCAGCACTAAGTGTTGTCAGGTGCAACCTGACATTTCCATTGGAAAGTTTGACATTTTTTAGCATAACATCACTCAGAACGTTTTGTCATTTAATCGTGAATTGTTTTATTTACAGGGAATTAAAAAATTCATCTCGGCCAAAAAATGGAATTAACTCGTGAACATTTTCGTGCGATCATTTTTCACAACTTTCGACGTGGATTATCATGGCAAGAGTGCATCGATGAACTAAAATATATGCATGGCTATGAAGCACCATCCTATAGCACTGTGAAAAACTGGTACAATGAATTCAATCGTGGCCGACGCTCGCTCAAAGACGAATTCCGTGAAGGTCGTCCAAAAACAGCCGTTGTGCCAGAAAACATCGATGCCGTACGTGAACTGATAATGCAAGACCGTCATGTAACATACCTTCAGATAGAGGCATGCCTATGCATTTCTCCCACCAGCATACATTCGATATTGCATGAACACCTGGCCGTAAAAAAGTTTTGTTCTCGTTGGATCCCGCACAATTTGACAATCGCTCAAAAAAAGGCTCGTGTGGATTGGTGTAAAGAAATGCTGAAAAAAAAAAAACAATTTTCGTTGAGGCCAGAAATATATATAGTAGCCCTCGTATCGTATAAATTTTGCATATAAAAGTGGAAAGATCGAACAATGAGTGCGACACAATTAGTTTAGAAAAATTAGCACGCATTCAAAAATAATTTAAAGATAAAATTGGTCTGATTGCTGACCAATCGAAACCTGGTTTTGGGAACTCTAATGATGATATATATAAATTTGATTAAAAAGATGCATACAATATTCATAGTTGTTTCTAGTTGGCATAATATTGACGTACAGAAGTTTCGTAATTACGCTTTAAATACAGGAAAATATTTCGTTGAATGTTATCCTTTGTATGACATGCCTCTAACAATTCACAAATATTTTATTCTATTCCCAAAGATAATATCCTATGCCCTGCCCAAAAAAAGCAAATGAAGACATATTCAACAGACTTTAAATCAGTTCTGAGCCAGTTATATCCACCAGAAGAAAATTACCACAAAAAACTGCAGGACGTACCGGAAAGCGCCTTAGAGGTGATCGTGAAGGAGAGTGGCAATAATAGTGAAGTTGCTTATCATGATGAAGTTTATATATATTTAAATAAAATTTTAATCTTAAATAAATAAAAATTGAAAACCGATATTCACCATATTTTTTGTTTTTTATAATATAAAAAAATCATTTAAATACCCTAATAGTATTATTTTTTTACTTCTTTATGATTAATTAATTAAAAAAAAATGCTTTTCCACAACTAGAAGGCCTGTGTGAATTTCGACCATAAAAAATCATTAATCATCTCTCGATAGCGCAATCCATTCACTGCAACTGTTGCTCCAGCCTCATTTTCAAAAGAATAAAAGGTTAAATGACCCCGCAGAACCATAAACTGCACCAAACAGTTACACATTGAGGATGGCGAGACTTTTCAACAATAAATCTTGAGTTTCCGATCCCCAGACTGCTTATTGACACAGCTTTCGAATTGGAAATGAGCTTCGTCAGTCAAGATTATTTTTCGCGTAATTTCGGATCATTTTCATGCAATTCAAGAACCCAATCAGCAAAGGCACATCGTTTATAAGCCTTAAGGGGGTATTCTGGTCTAAAAATTTCAAAAAATCGAAATTATTTTTTTATATTTTAAAAGTTTAACTATTTAAGAATATGTGTGCAAGAGGATCTTTCAAAATTTAAATTATTTTCGGAGATGTAAGTATTTTTCTGACCTGGCATCCAAACTTGTTCGGTCGGAACTAATCGAACAATCGAACTTTACGCGAAACTTTAAACGCGTTTTTCTCAAAACTGTCTTTTTCGGAACGATGACCACGATTTTTCAGGTTCTACTGGACCGATTTACTTGAAATTTTTATAGATTCTTCTTTATTGGCTTGTCCCCAAATTTTTATTTTTACTATTTTTAAAAAATTCAAAACCGTCAGAAAAAGTGGTCGAAAAAAAATTTTTTTTTTTAAACAGTCGCCATTTTGTGAAAATTTTTTTTTTCAAACTTTTCCCTACTTTCGACCATTGCGACATTATTCTTGATTAATAATCTTTTTTTTTTGGTTTCAGATTACTAGAAGGGTTAAAATCTTGGTCATAGTCACGTGGAAATTTTTAAAGAGCCCCCACTCCGTCAGCTTATAATTTTAAAAATTTTGTACTTTTTTTAGTTTTTAATTTTTTTTTTTTGTATTCTTCTAATGTTAACAAACAACTAATAAAAAAATGGATAGTACAACTATTAATTACCTTTTTTTTACGACATTTCAAAAATTACCTGAAATTCATGTTTCTAGACCAGAATACCCCCTTAAGACCCAAACCTTTATGCAAAATACGGTATAATGACGTTCAAAAGAACGACGAGCAATGGACAAACCTATGGTTTCTTCAACACTTTGGGATACAGCAGTAGTATCGTTCGTCGTTCTTCAGCGAAGTGGAAGTGTTTTATATTTTCACATCATTAACTTGCCTCAACAGCTCCCATCTTTCTACCAATTTCTGTATTGCAGTCCGATAAGGTGTCTTTGCCAGGTTTTCACCATTTTTATAGAGATTTTTAATAATTTCAATGCGTTGTTGAAGCGTGTATCGTGCAACGTTTTTTACTGACGTATATTTTACTTGTCAAATTACAACTTCAAAAGAGACTTTATGGGAATACCAGGCTAACCTTTCATCAATTTCATCAACAGGCTACTTCAAGAACTGAACTTTACGAAAATTATTCAAAGTATTTATTACGTGTAACTATTAAAATGAGGAAAACAGGCTTTATGCGAATGATATCATAGTGATAGGAATGTCTAAGGTTCAGTTTTACTCATAAACGTAAAGAGATTGTGTGTGATCACTCCGTTTACGTTTTTGAATTAAAAGCATTTTATACAGATAAAAGACAAATCTAACATGCTCCACGCCGCTCTCTTAACATCGACTGTGACTTTCCATCGCGAGAGTAATGAACCCAGTGTGCTGTTTTATTACAAACTCAAACTTTCGATGTTAGCTAACTCCGAATCAAAATTAAGGAAAGCTCAGACATGCTGCTCTATGTGTAAAAAACCTTTTTAGGCTCTCTTTGCATAAGGGTAATTGAATTTTGTTTCCAAGTATTAATGCAATTTAAATTTCTCTGAAATTACTATTCACTTCTTCCGTTAGGCTCATTTTCAAATATGTATCCGTTGTCTGAAATACGCTTTATCACATGAAATCTTCGTTTATAGTTTATTTATCATCCTTTACTCCATTGTCATTCAGTGATGCAAATCTTGTCATTTCCTTTTCAGATTGGCGCCAATTGATATATACAAAGTGAAGTCAAATCGCTCTCCACCTTATCCTTCCAACGGAGTCGGACTGTATGATTTTTTGCCTTGCTCAGAGAGCTCTGGAAATCGATCCCCAGATTGCTTTCTTGGTCTCTACCTGTAAACTTTTGTAAGTCACAGCGTCTTTTCAGGAAATTTTCGAGGATTTCCGTTGCCGGCCGAATTCTCAAGCTCTTTGTACTCGCGCTTTTTTTTTTTGCCTGCAAATGGTTCTTGCTTTTCTCCTCGCCTCTCGGTTATTATCATTATCACACGTATTGTGGTCGACACCAACGTTGTGAGCCGGGCAGAATGTTCTCTCACCGCTGCAGTTCTACTCTCCTCTTCGTGGAAGCTATTTTTTCAACATTGTCGAAAACCTATTGTTTTTGTAGCAGTGGTACGTAGGAAGCTCATTAGTTCCATTATACCGAGTTCCTGATGAGTGCTCTAAAACAATTCAACAGTTTTGCTAGTCAAGTAGAAAACTAGTTGGTTGGCTGTTGAGCTTGCAGGTTTTCTGCACCGAGTATTTCTTCTTTTTGTTGACGATCGTTCTTTGTGCACAGAAGCGGGTACGTATCTGCGCTTGAACAAGGTAGTGACCCTAGTCGATGTTAGATCCTGGAGACAACGTGATCGATATGGTTGTGCGTTTTTCGATTTGACGACAGCCAAGTAGGTTGATGAATTTCAGTATGCCGAAATCTGTTGCTATAGACAATGATATTTCGGGCACCAGCGAAACAAGCACGATTATAACGTGATGGCTGGTTGAACGTCATAAGTGAGCTTTAGGCACTTGTAAAAAGTATGTTGGATCACACAAAAATTTTGGCGCTCATCCACAAGCGTGAATGCCAGGAACCGGAAATGGAGTCTCCCACTCACGTCAAATCAAGCACCAAATATGTGCTCCTTTATATGGCTGCTGTAATAGATTTTACAAGGACTCAACTTCTTCCGTCCTTCTCTCACCCATCGTAATGTCAGCCAGCTAGGCAGCGACATGTTTCCAAATAAGGGACCGAACATTCAAGGGGTAACATATAGTGTTCTTTAAAACGTATGCTAAACGGAGATCTCTCACCCAATCTTATTTTTATGACTTTTTATTAGATTATTTTTTTTATGTGGTCGGACGCAAACCCTACGCTGGGGTATTCGTGCGTATTACTTATGACACAAATTATTTAAGGATTTGTTTGATTGAAAATGAGGCGCCCTCATATGTATTTCTCTTAAAAATTATTTTCACAAACCTTAAACAGCATTTATACTCATTTTACTCGCGAACTTTAACTCAATTAGTGCTTTTTCAAAGCGCTTTTAATCGTTAACTTCAATGTCGTCTTTTTCTCCGTACAATATTTACTGCCAACTGCTCTTCATATCATCTCAATATAGTGCCGTAGTCACTAACACTTTGCTGAAAATAAACTTTAATTTGTTCTACAAATGCACACGCACACACACACACACACACACACACACACACATACGCACAAGCTTATTATATTAAAGGGGCTTCGCATTTTTATGGCTTCCAGCTAACAAAATTCATACTCTCTCAGGACAGCAACAGTATTTTTAGCGGCATCCAAGGAAATTTTAGTTGAAGGGGTTATATTTTTAGATGATGACTGGGTTAGTGGTATAGCTTGGAGGGTTAGGGTATGAGTCACATGCACAAAAACTGGAACAAGTTAATTAAAAACATGAAACACTACAAAGATTTAATTTGATGTTAATTTACATTGGAATCGTAGCGAGTGGCAAAGGTTGGATATACCATAAAATTATTTTTCTATATTTTTTGTAAACAATTTTAATGATTTTTATGCAAAGCAGTGTGTTTTGCTATTATTATCATGCATATGAGTATGTGTGGTGCTAGAAATGTTTAGTTATTGTAACGTCTAACAATTCACATAAAAATTACTAGCCGATGACTGACTCATGCCTGAATTTAATGAATGCGGCGAGACGGTATTAGTTTCTGAAGTGCTGTGATATGTTGTAGGTTTCTCTCGTTTCTTCTTTCTAGTCCGGAGCATGGTACAATAATTTAAAGATAGTTTATTATGCAATGCTGTTTTTAAAAGAACCAAAGTCAAGCTGATCGAGCAATAATCCTTAGCAGACAGGTGCTCTGTTTTGCCTACTTTGGGTAGGAATTCTACTCTTGTCGTTTGCCAAAGGACCGGAACGTAGCTTTCCCTAATGCAAGCTTAGAAGAGTTTGCTTAAGAATTTTACTACCCTGTCACCGGCTCTTTAAAACATAGATTCCATCTAAGCCCGGTGATTTGTAATTCGAGAACAGTGCAACTGATCTTGTCTGGGTTCACTATGTCAGCCACGCTTTCTGTGTGCTCTGCTCTAGTGGTTTTCGATAGCATTACACCTAGCTCTGAAGTCGTCGGAAAGAGAGCGTCAAGTAGAGCTTCCAGTGATTGCTTACTATTATTGACCGAATGACCGTTCTCCGATTTTCAAATTCCTTGAACCATTTTCCTTATATTCATCCCAGCAAGGAGCGGATTTAGCCATCCGCGTTAACTTGAAACTCTCCCTTACCTTCTTTCTGAGAGAACTCAATTCAGGATTCCACCAGATCGGTTTTCTCTTGCCCTTGAACTTGCGTATTAGACAAGAGGCCTTAAAGACATCAACCAGAGTGGTGATGAGATGCGTATTATCGTCCTCAAGGATTCTAAAACTAGTAGACCTTGCGATTTTGTTTGTTATGGTAAAAAACCTATATACCTATGATCGGAAAAGGATGGTCTATCAAGTATCTTCCAAATCCTCAACAAGAATTCTTTAATCAGTCGTAAGCATTGTATCTAAAACTTTCTTTGACGTTGGTCCCATATACGTAGGTTTCATCAGCTCACGATGCCTTGCTGGTTTTCTGGCAGTCAACTGGTTCCCAAATTTCTTCATAGTCAGGCAATGAACCATCTGTTCCATCATCATCGGTTTTACTGCCATTCAGCAGGCTGAAAAGCCTTCACTCATCTTCCATAAACTCTGCACACTCTAATTGTCAGTCGCTAGATCACCACTTTGGGCTCTACAAGATTATGCGCCAGTCTTAATGATTTCTGACAGTTACCGCAAGCGAATAAGAACTTTACCACCACTATGATTTAATTTGTGCTCGCTAGTTTCACATTAAATACACACAAATTCCTTTTCGAAAGTATTTTCCTTCAATTTTAGTACGAATCTGAAAATAAAAAATTTTAATAAAAATTCTGCCTGAAACCATATGTAGGTATGCAAATTAAATTACTTCCTGTATCATGTAAATTCAGACAGCTGCGCATATGTATACATACATACACACCTATAGAAAAAAAAAACGGAAATAAATTTATATCCGCACTCTATGCTAATTAACATATTAGAGTTCATTAGCCTCCAGCATATTTAGAATTGTTTGTAAAATAATTTTCTTTTGTTTCTTTGAGTTTCTTCACATTTTAATTCAATTTAATTTTTTTTTTAAGTTTACTCAGCTTTCTATGTAAAATTCTTCATTATTTACTTTGCTCTAAATAATTTCTTTTTCTTCTGCTAACGTCGTCTTGCTGTGTCTTCAATTTCTGTAAACTGTCATTCCACCGAGATTATTGAAATACTTTAAGAGCAATTTAAGAGTTTGCATAGTAACCAAAGTGTAGATATATGTATTAAATAAGACTGCCATTATTTCTGGTGGCGCAAAAAAAAAATTTATCTTTCAAATCCTTAGGCAGTTTAGCTTTTTTGTATAGTCTTTTTCCCCATTTAATTAAGCTTTTTTTTCGTGCAAATTTATGAGGGCTCGATTTGAAATGCACTGAAGAGCCAAGGTGCAACATGTTTCAATGCTGTCTTATTTATGCAGGAACAACACAAATACTAAGAGTAAAGAATGTCTGATTGAAAGGAAGTGCATTCTTTATGAATTGTACTGTTTAGGGTCATCGTCCTTCTGACATGTGTTATAGCGGTCGTATAAAGGAGCGCAAATTTGATGTCGAATTTGTAGTGGAAGACAGAGGAAGACAGTCGCCGAGTCGATGAATGAACGTGCAAATAAAGATGTTATCGCTAGCAGTGCTAACTCTAGTCCGACATCCAGTCAATTACTCCGATTGTAGAGCCGGAGGCGGACTAGAATAAATAGTATGTATCCTAATTTGTTGAAAAGCATCATAAATTGAATGAAGATCTCGGCCGAAAATCAATTTATTTATTACTTTAAAGTTTTCGCCATCTGTTGTAATAGGTAGCATTTGAAACTTGGATAGCTCCACCATATTTTAACGCATTGATATTTTATTTTGATATTTCTATTTTGTGCTATGAATCAACTCAAGCTTATTTCACGTTGAATTGTGCAGTTAATAAACAAAACTTTTACTTTTGGGCTGAAGAAAATCCTTGTCACCCGATTTAACGACGCAAATTATATATATAAAGCGGCTTTTGAAATGCCGGAAGTACGAGATAATTACAAGAGACTGTTGAACACCTTTTGGGTTCCACGTTTGGTTGGTTGGATGCTTGCTTGAAAGGGTAGGTTGAACACCATATCGCCATCGGCCGCAAATAAGATGCAGAGTTGGCTCATTTTATATATAAATATATATATGTATATAATAGGCACTTTGTAACCGCTGAAGTGAGATGGTTAACATTCACTGCCGAGGGGCGACCGCAATTAGAAAATTTAACTAAATTTTTTATTTAAATTAATTTTCTATAACTTTTTGGATGTTAGTACGACATCAGGATTTGAGCCCTGGCCTTCCGAATAGCAGGACGCAATGCTAAGCACTCGGCTGCCGCGGCGGCCTAACTAAATACTTTTGCATATATTTCCCTCGATTTAATGAATTTCGTCCAACCTTATGTGCCCACTTCCGTAAGGTTTTGAATCAGGAGGCATCGTAAAAGATGTGACGTCACAATCGGCTGTAGGCCATACACTCGTAAAGCTAATATTCCAGTGATTCCAATTTACTTTGCCTAAGATAATCTCTCAGGGGTAGATGTCTCATCAATATACCATATACCATAAAGTTCACGTTTGCTTAAAGTTAGTAGCAATTTGGTGTACCATCCATGCTGCCCTACAATAACTTAGTGGTACGTCCTACGGTGGAAGTGTTCCAGAAACTTATGTGCTCCTCCATGGTTCACTACTTTAGACAACATTTGAAGCTGCCGAATCGTGTGAGCCAATCGATGCTGACAACATCGCCCGCAGCGCCAGCACATCCGTCTTTTCATTACCTTCCCTAGTAATATTCACAGTATTTTTATTTGTTAATGGCCCCTTTGCATGATCTCTTGCGCTTGTTTTAATATACTTGATTGCCTTAATTTCTACTTGATTGTCTACCAGAAACCTAATAGATCTTCCTGTTAAAGTGGTTGGCCATTTGGCAGCTTGTGTAATGCCAAAATCTCTGCTTGGAAGAAAGAGTTGTGGTCATTGAGTTTGAAACTACCTTGGTCAATGAGGTGGTCACACAAGAACTCTGCTTATGTGTCTGCCCCACATTTAGACCCATCAGTATAGAAGTGAGTATCGTGATTGTTTTCGATGAGCACACCATTATATAATTTGGAGAATGGACCAAATTTTCCAGAACATTAAGGCGGCTAGCCGTTAGCGCTGCTTCATATATACTTACTTACTTACTTTACTGGCGTAGACACCGCTTAGGCGATTTTAGCCGAGTTAACAGCATTGCGCCATTTGCTTCTTTTTTTTTTCTGTGTGGCGCCAATTGGAAATACCAAGCACAGCCAGGTCCTTCTCTACCTGGTCCTTCCAACGGAGTGGAGGTCTTCCTCTACCTCTGCTTCCACCAGCGGGTACTGCATCAAATACTTTCAAAGCTGGAATGTTTTCATCCATTCGGCCAATGTCGTCGTATAAATCGTACATCTCATCGTTCCATCGTCTGCGATATTCGCCGTTGCCAGCTCGAAGAGGACAGTAAATCTTACGCAAAACTTTTCTCTCGTCCATGCTTCCGCACCATATAGCAGGAGGGGAATGTTGAGGGACTTGTAGAGTTTGGTTTTCGTTCGTCGAGAGAGGACTTTACTTTTCAATTGCCTACTTAGCCCAAAGTAGCACCTGTTGGCAATAGTGATTCTGCCACCATACTAATGCTCCATATGTTAGTGTGGGTCGAATGACACTTGCCTAAAATCAATGGATCATATGATGCCGTAGGCTCCATTCTGATGCAATAACTCTTCTGCAGGTATTCCAGATCCGGAGCGTTTTACCTACGTACTTAACAGTGTTGGAGGGAATGATGATGGTATATCTTAAAAATGGTAGGTGGAATTGATGAATTTCGTCTTTCTAGTAAAGAGACGGATCAAAGATTTTCCGGGTTTACTGAGAGTCCTTATGTCTCAGCCCAATCAAATGTGGTTTCAAGTACAGGCAAGTATGTTCTGGTTGATCCTAAAAAAAGCAATTGACGAGTTCAATGAGGTAATATTTATATTGTTAAAATCACCATCTAAGTCAATAAATGCAGCACGGGTGTACTCTGGTTTAAATGTGGATTTTTCAATTCTCTCGACTACTTCATTTGAAGCGGTATCAATTGATTTATACACATTTTGCTCCAACATGGAATTCAAAAGCCTTTTGGAAACATATTCGCTCTAAGAAAGGTCGATCCAATATTCGCTCCTGCTTGTCTTACTGTAGAAGGAGTTCTGACAACACTTTGGATACTGTAAATCAACACGAATTTTTCAAATCTAGTTATGGCAAGAACGTTGACATTACCGTTTATATTCATCTGGAAATTTCGGAGACTTTAGATTTCGGTAGTTTGTCAGTCGCTGAACTGAATGTTTTGAATGGAATTGCTACTTTGCAGCTATTTTTAAGTAGTGATTTGGACGGGCTTTCTTCTTATGTACTTAAAAACCGCAATTTATATATTTACGCCCTTTTGAAATACATTTTTAACCTTTCACTGTCGTGTGGCGTTTTTATTAAACGTTGGAAATTTGCTTCTATCTCTCCTTTATTTAAGTCTGGTAAGATAAATGATATTAAAAATTATAGACCTCTATCTAAGTCATCGACTTGTTCGAAATTTCCCGAGAAAGTGGTCAAGAACGCATTGTTTTTGGCTGTAAAAGGCTCTATTAGCACGCACCAGTATAGTTTTGTTAGCGATCGTTCTACTGCCACAAACCTAATCTGTCTTTCTAAGGGATAACAATTTGATATCATCTATACCACCTTTTCCAAAACCTTTGATACTGTTTCGAATAGCATTTTATTACTTAAGCAGGAGTACTCTTCTATTCTATATTGGCTTACATCACATCTCTCCGATAGATTATCTTTTGTTGAATTAGAGAATACGAGATCTTATGCCTTTGAGGCTACCTCTGAGGTACCTCAAGGTAGTATTAGTGGTCCTTTATTATTTCTTTTTTTTATAAATGACATTGGTATTTGCTTTAAATGCTAATTGTAGCATTCGGAATAATTTGCCAATTAATATCAAAAAAATATTTGACAATACTTTTCCAAAGTGCTCAAATGTGCTCAGGTCGACTTATTATCTATTGTATTTGATTTGGCTTTTTGGTTGTCTTTGGTTCATTCAATGTTGGAGTATGCAAGCATAATTTGGAATCTTGCTCCGTTTCATTTCCCTGATCCCCTGCCTTATTATACTTCCCGATGTATGCTTATAAATGTGAAATCTTTTGCTTTGCGTTCTCATTATCCGGTCTGTAAGATGTAAAAATCTAGAAATAATGCAATGATTTCGAAAACATGAGAATAATAACAGGCGCACCATAGTACATTCGTAATGAAAATATCCATAGAGATCTAAGCATACGCACAATCAAAGAAGATATTGAAATCGCTACTCAAATATACATAGCAAACTGCACAATCTTCCGAACCCTTTGGCTATCCCCTTGACCTCCGCAACAAGTCAAACGCGCCTGAAGAGAACGGAATATGAATTGAATTGAAAAAAAATAGAGAAAAACATACAAAAATGTGTCAACTCTAATAGCCTATTTCCACCGGACGTTAAATGCTTTTTAGCTTAAATGCATTTAAACATCGCATTTAAATGCGTGAATTCCCATGTGTTTGTTGTTGTATAAAAGTGTGTTAACTCACTTTTCAAAGTGAGTTAACCCACTTTCGGTAATTTAACAGAAAATGTTATGCTAAAAGTCGACGCTGTCACTACTAATGTAAACATTTCGGAAGTTCCGGTATATTTCTTGCCAGAGTCGTGTATTTATTTTGCATGGTGAAATTTTTTCTGCAAAAGTTACTTTTTTGCATTAATATTAACATAAAAACATATATTAAGTAATTGGCGAAGATAATGCTTCTCCTCTTTAAAAAATAAAATAAAATAAAAATAAAAAACAAACAAAAAGCAATTGTGGAATAGAAAACGATCCACTCAACATAAAAATATACGCGACTCTGGCAACTATCAGCTGATTGCGCAAAACAAATAATTATGTATATTATTTTAGAACCAAAAGCAAATTGCGTGCCACCTCCAAAAAAGTTGTAAGCATGCAAAAAAGTATTTTCCTTTCAGCAGCGTCTGTCCGTGCAGCAATAATCTGCACTTGCAAATCATAATATTGTATAAATAGCAAAATAAAATGAATGCGGTCTCTTGAATTCATGATTTTAATAGTTGTGACAAATTTTGCAAACTGCAAATGTAAACAAAAATCAGCTGTTTGAGTTAACTCACTTTCGGTGGAAACGCTTGACATTTCATTCACTTAACAGAGGCCTTAAATGCATTTAAGTGCTTGGTG
This sequence comes from Ceratitis rosa, assembly GCA_037013455.1. Classification (NCBI taxonomy): domain Eukaryota; kingdom Metazoa; phylum Arthropoda; class Insecta; order Diptera; family Tephritidae; genus Ceratitis; species Ceratitis rosa. The sequence goes on along the minus strand of JAWMAG010000005.1, from coordinate 10,007,829 downwards.
GAAATAGGCTATAAGACAGAAAGCAATGAATGCGTAATAATTACGAAAAACCAAAACATTGTTAGTAAGTCTACTGTGTTTGTGTTTATATGTGTATGCATTAATTCATGCGGTTTTTTTTCGAAAATTAAGACTTTATTGTGAAAAAATTGTCTTGATCAAGTCTTTTGCAAGTTATTCTTGCGTCTGGCCTGCATCTGCGTCGAGCAATGTCTCCCATCCTTCGTCTTGAAATTTTTTTGCCTGTCCGTCGTGTAGGTCAAAATTGCCACTTTTAAGCCGTGCAAACCACTTCTGGCACGTTCGTTCAGCTACAGCATGGTCATTATAAACGTCCATTAAAATATGATGGCTTTCGGTAGCACTTTTCTTCATGTTAAAGTAATGAAAAAGAACTCCCCGCAAAAACACTTTATCTGGTACAAATTTCGACATTTTCAAATGAATGAAACAAATTATTGTTCACGCTGAAATAAATGACATCTACTGAAATTGACGCGAAATGACAGTATCTTTGAAATGAATATAGCTACAGATGAACACGACGCGAAATAATACTAGTAGAGCTCTCTCTTAGAAAACCGCACGAATTGATGCATACACCCAATATGTTAAGTCTAAATATGATAAAGGGTGGTTAAATTTTCAAGGGCCGATGTTGATTTTGAATAAAACACAAACTATTTAGGAAATTATTGAAATTTTATTTTATTATGATATATTGGTATTACTCAATTATGTGTGTAACAAAATATCGGCCAAATGAACGCCGCGACCTCGGCGGCACACCTCCTTACGATGGTCCAAATTTTCGATGACGCTGAGGCATAATGGAGTTTCTATGCCGTTAATGTGCCGAATTATCTCATCCTTTAGCTCTTGAATTGTTGCTGGCTTATCGACGTACACCTTTTCTTTCAAATAACCCCAGAGAAAAAAGTCCAACGGTGTCAAATCACATGATCTTGGGGGCCAATTGACATCGCCATTACGTGAGATAACACGGCCATTGAATTTGTTGCGCAAAAGAGCCATTGTTTCGTGTGTATCTCTCCATGGTTCAAATTGAGTAAGTCTGAAATAGAGAAATGTCAAATTAAATTCGGAAAAAAACTTGGCGTTTAGGTGTGGTTCACATTCAACATCGGCCCTTACAATTTAACCACCCTTTATATGTAAATATGTATGCATATGACCTTCTTCTGCTAATGAGCTTTTACCTGGCGTGTAAGTACTAATAACCAATTCCATATACGCAAAGCACATAGAAACCAAAATTTAAATGAATAAAGTTAGCTATATATGCATGTACATACTCGTACATACATAAATATGTGCATATAATAGTTATTTGACACATAAATATTTATGTATGTATGTATGAAACAGAAATACACAGATGAGTAGGCGTCTGGAAATATTTCTACGTTTGTGCCACATTGCAGACACATTTATATTTATAGGTGAGCATTTGCACATGTATGCATGTATGTACATATGGTACTATGTATGTATGTACAGTTATGTATGCTAAGAATTTTTATTGGGCAATTTGCAACAGTAGCTCTTAGCAGCAAGTCCCTGACTCTGGCAACTGGCAACCGAAAACTTATATATGTATAACAATAATACACACATACGAGTACATACACACGTCAGCATCAGCTCAGCAGCAAATAGCAACTCGACAACACTTTGTCGAAACCCATGGCAGTTGCCATATAAACTTTTCTACTTTTTATTTATAATTTTTGGCTTTCTGCTACTGCCTTGAATATAAAGTTTAAATTTGTTGTTGTTAGTGAGTTTAGTTGTTTTCATCAGCATGTGCGAAAGTACTAAAAGTGTTGTTAAAACATTAGCAAAACAAGAAAGCAAAAAAAAAAAAATAAAATAAAATAAACTAAAATATTTGGACAACAAAATATTTCCATACGAAATGGCATGGCATATTCATTTTTGGGTCTTCCAATCTTTTTGTATTTAAATAAATAAATATATATATGTGTATAGGTATGTAAATACAAATAGCAAGGATATATGTACCTATGTATGAATGTACGAGTGCACACGGAAGTAAACAGATTTGAAACAAATTAAGACATATAAGAGACAATTAGGAAATACGGCACCATAACCACATAAATAAACATAAACGTGTGAGAAGTAACCAACAGCGGGCGTCTGTAAGTGTGCAGTAGCTACGTATTCGTATGAGTGAGTGAAAGAGTGGGAAGTGGATAAGTGAGAGTGATTTTATTGTTTTAGTAGCGTTATGTTTGCAATTTTAATATACTCATATACCATACATACGTGTATTTATTAACTACTAAAGCAGCAGGCATTTCATATGGATATTGTATGTTATGTGCGTAAAGTTTATGAATTGTTTTTATAGGCGCAATGTGTCGGCTAAAAGGTCACTATGCGGTTTTTGTATATATTATATTATATATTAATATACAATACTTACTTACATATAGGCTTGTTAGCATACGTAGGCACATGTGGGTGAATACTATGTATTTATGTGGTAATAGTAGCAATTGCCACAAGCGGTATTTAATTGAGTCTTTTATTTAAAAGAGTGGCGCAAAAGATTAATAGTATTGAGAATGGTTGGTACTTTTTTTGGTTCTTCGTAATTACCAGAATTGCGTACTGCCATTCGTAAGGCTCGGGTTCAAAATCCTGGTTTCGTACTAACATCCAAAAAGTTAAATTTTCTAATTGCGGTCGCCCCTTGGCAGGGAATATCCAGACCTCCGAGTGTATTTCGGACATGAAATACATACACGTATCCACCTAAAAAACCATCAGCCTTTCGGAGGCGGCTTATTATAAGCACTGTAGGTCCCTCCATTTGTTGGAAAAACATCAAGACGCAAAACCACAAATTGAAGGACGAGCTCGGTCGAAAATCGCTTCAGCGATACATAATTACCCGAAAATTTTTACTAAAAAATTATTGGAAATTTTTGAAATTATTGAAAGTCTGGTCCACATGAAGTCTCTTGCAGATGCATATGTAGACCATAAAGTCTGGGAGAGTGGGCATATCACCAAAAGTTCAAGGCCATTTTACAAGATGACGGAAATGGGCGGCCTTACCGCACCCACTGTATGTGTATCGTTCAAACCTGACTGACTTTTTCGTCGGCTGCAAAACGATATGTGGGTGAATAAATCGAAGAATGGCTAAGTGATTGGATCAAGGACAGAGAGAACTCATTTTTATAGGTGGTATTGGAGAATGACCAAAATGATGGGAAAGTTAGTCACTTTTCATGGACAATACTTTGAATGTTGTATTTTTTCTACTTTTTTTTCAATAAAAAAAAAAATATTTTTTTTTTACACAAAACAACGGACCGAATTAATTTGTACACTCACGTACGTGTAAAAAATAACACAACTCTTGCTCTCAGATGCTTTTTAGTGGGATTGTTGACCCAAAATCTCTTATCTGAAGAAACAAATTTTATTGGGGCTATGCCAAGGGCGTTTGCGTAGCTGCAGTTGAACAGGCAGACAGGCAGACATGGATAAGTCAAGAAAATCAGTCAAAGCTTTCAAAACTCAATTATTACTAATAAAAATGTATATAAAATACAATATATAACGATGTAACCGTCCAAGGTCACTCACAGAATATTGAAGAAAGTAATTTCGAAAACTTGAATAGTTTTATTCTCAAATTACATACACACACACCCACATCTTAAAAGCTAAAATTTCCCAGCAAAAAATATATTTGTGTCGACAGCGAAAATGTGAAGCAGGAAAATTGTTCAATTGCGCCTGCTGCCTTGGCTAATAAGAAGTTGAGATTCACGGTCAATCGATAGGACAGTTTTATTCCACACTTTCCCACTTCGAAAATGTGCACAATATTACTAGTGGGAGTATTTAAGGGGGTATTCTGGTCTAGAAATTTCAAAAAATCGAAATTTTTTTTTTTTTATATTTTGAAAGTTTAACTATTTAAGAATATGTGTACAAGAGGATTTTTCAAAATTTAAATTATTTTCGGAGATGTAAGTATTTTTCTGACCTGGCATCCAAACTTGTTCGGTCGGAACTAATCGAACAAAAGACTTTACGCGAAACTTTAAACGCGTTTTTCTCAAAGCTGTCTTTTTCGGAACGATGACCACGATTTTTCAGGTTCTACTGGACCGATTTACTTGAAATTTTTATAGATTCTTCTTTATTGGCTTGTCTATGGTTGGAACTAGCCCTATCCCCAAATTTTTATTTTTACTATTTTTAAAAAATTCAAAACCGTCAGAAAAAGTGGTCGAAAAACAATTTTTTTTTCAAACTTTTCCCTACTTCCGACCATTGCGACATTATTCTTGATTAATAATCTTTTTTTTTTTTGGTTTCAGATTACTAAGAGGGTTAAAATCATGGTCATAGTCATGTGGAAATTTTTAAAGAGCCCCCACTCCGTCAGCTTATAATTTTAAAAATTTTGTACTTTTTTTAGTTTTTAATTTTTTTTTGTATTCTTCTAATGTTAACAAACAATAATAAAAAAATGGATAGTAAAAATATTAATTGCCTTTTTTTTACGACATTTCAAAAATTACCTGAAATTCATGTTTCTAGACCAGAATACCCCCTTAAGCAAATTTAGCTCTGAACATTGTGTTGGTTGTTAGTAAACTTAGCTGCTGCGCATTTTTAACCAAGATCTTACAATCTTACTATATAGATAAAGGGTTATCCATTTTGCGGTTTCCAAAGTAAACGTAAATAAAAGGAATTTAAAATTATTTTTTTTCCATGAAATACCTTTTTTATTATAATATTTGAACTTTGGCATTATGCGCGAAACCCTAAATCATTTAAATGAACTTCTCGCGAATTTTCGCACACTTCGATCCGTTTTAAATAATTTTTGACCATTTTTTTTCACATATTCTAGGCCAAAAAAGTCATTTATCCAAATTGAAAGTGACTGTCTCGCCGTAATCGTTTTTAAAGAAGTGAGGTGAGAAGTGAGTAAGTGAAAAATTTCCGTTCGCTGCTTGGGTGCTTCAAAAGCCCAATCGGCGTATGTACGGAGTTGTGAATGGTTAGCAGGCTTCAGTTGTTGTATACGTATGAGCTGGACTTTATATGGATGTTGTTTTGAGAACGTCCTGAAATAGATACATTCGGCGCTTCGGCTACACTGTCACTTACAGTAGTGATATTTGAGGTGGAATGAGCAAAACGATGATGCATAGTCCTAACAGTAACTGCAACTGATACGGCCTCTTCTAATCTTCCGAAACTTTTAAAATTTGCTTGAGATGTTGGACGATTATGTGCGCCATAATCTCCTCTTCAAGCAAAAAATGTGGCCAATTTTTAATCAGCATTTTTGTAGTTGTTTTCAAAAATTTTAACACGTGCTGCGGTTGTTTGGTTTGACAGTTATATTTTACAGATGTCAAAATATAGCCCTATACCACGAAATGGATAACCCTACATCTTTATATTTATGTCCCCATAGATTTATTGAAATGTTATATTTAATATGCATTTATTTTCTATTCATTTCGTGAACAGAAGAAGAACAAGAGGTAGATCAGCCAACCCTCTCTTTCTGAGATATTTCAACCAAACTTGGTGAGCATATGTACTTGAACACCTATAACATATACATAGCTCCCTTGCAGTTATTCGTTAAAATACTCAAATGAGAACTAACATTTAATCCTAAATTTATACAGTAGGTTGAAGTAATTGAAATTATAAATTTTTGTAAATCTTAAGCATATATTAGGAGTTGTTTTATAAAATAAATTTAGAAAATACTTATGGTCTAAAGAAAGTTAAAAAAAAATCAAGTTAAAAGTGACAGCTTATAACTGTCAAAAGGAAAAATACAACTAAATATTCACAAGCTCTTCTAAAAAATTGTCAACAACATCTGTATGTAAAATCTCCGATTTCTTTTAGGGCAACCCAAAAGATTGAATTTCTTATGCTGGAATCTAGTACTGCAGGCAACCATCGGACCATGATGAATTCGATCAGCCTCAACCAATTTGGAGATGTTTCGTTGTGGAGGTTGAATTTTCCGACATTGAATACCAGGAGGTGGGGGGTCAGTATCGAGTCGTACAACAAATTTGCGCTTCTATAATGACCCCGCTAGGAAATATTAGTAGTATTTAATCGTATCTGTACTTGTTCTTGTCCTGTTTATAGCATTTCTTGAACGAACGGTGATGTCAGTCTATAGTCTTACGAGGACATCAACTACCTGGGTAGCGGCTCGTTAACAGTTATAAGATTGAACAGTTCAGATATGAATCTTAAAATCATAGTCGGTAATGCGTTTACAATGGTCGTCATCAGAATTGGGGTCACACATCTGAGGCACAACCTCGCTAGGCGAGTAGGTTTAGATGTTGGGCATAAGACCGGCTAAGACTACACACGGTCTACACAGCATCTAGAACAGGAGCTGCTCATGTTTCCAGGGTGAGCGACGTAAACGTAACTTAAGAGTAGGAATTCAGTATAGCCCTGCGACTCACTGCATGGTAACTGCACCTCCCGAAGCACCCCATTTCCATATAATATTTGACACATCCGTATAAAAATGCGTCCATTATACTATTGGTTCCTAGCCTAAATTAGGACCTTGTAATCTCACCCAAAGTTAGCAATAGTGAGTTCAAAATTTTGGTAGATGTAGCATTCCTAAAATATGAAAGAGGTTTAATTCATCACAATGCCATAGTAAATTGAATAATAGAGTAATCATTCCAACGAAACTCATACTAAAATTGATTGCTCATGGAAACGCTTCAAATTTGTTGATGGCTTATATTGTGTGCATATGAAAATTGAATGTGAAAGCGAATTTATAGAAAAAATATAAAACAATTGGCAGTCTTAATTGAAATCCTAAACAAATCAAACAGGCCGATGGACACAATTTTCAAATCTATTCAAATATTCGGCAAATTAAGACTGAGTAATAAATGTTACTTTAAAGTTTCTTGCAAAAGAGAAAAAAATAAACGCACAAGTAGGCACACAAAATGCGAAAATGCGACAAGTTTAAAATGGCAAGTGCCATATACATATCCACTGAGTCTCATTTAAAATGTACTCGTATGCACTTAACCTTTTTAGCCAAAAACTATTTCTTACTTTTACTCACTTTTTGAAATTGACTAACTTTTGTGCCAACTGAGCAAACTTTGTGACCATTGCGCGCTGCAAATTGTTGGTAAGTCACTACGTTCTAGGGTAATAGTTATAGTAGCATACCATTCAAAGTGGTCCTTCATACATACCATACATACATACATACGTATATGTATATAAAGGCATTCATAACCCTGCAGGAAAAATATTAACTATTATGCAAAAATTATAGTTAAATAGTAGTATTTTGAGGACGAAATCATACTAATTTGTTCTATACCAGAATTATACTAGTACTTAAAGGACAAACCCATACTAATTTGCCATGGACTGGAATTAAACTAGTGTTTTTCGGTAAAATTTTAACTAGTTTGCAAAAATTCCAGTATATGAAATAGTATTTTGCGGACAAGTTCATAAAAGCTGGTTGCTTTAGGTAACTAGAAGCTCCGACCACACATAATTAGGTTCATCGCTACAACAGTAACAAATATTTTTGTGTTTTTTTTTTTATATTATATTCAATTGTTAAAAATTATGAACAGTCATTATTAAGGGGGTATTCTGGTCTAGAAATTTCAAAAAATCGATTTTTTTTTATATTTTCAAAGTTTAACTATTTAAGAATATGTGTACAAGAGGATTTTTCAAAATTTAAATTATTTTCGGAGATGTAAGTATTTTTCTGACCTGACATCCAAACTTGTTCGGTCGGAACTAATCGAACAATCGAACTTTACGCGAAACTTTAAACGCGTTTTTCTCAAAACTGTCTTTTTCGGAACGATGACCACGATTTTTCAGGTTCTACTGGACCGATTTATTTGAAATTTTTATAGATTCTTCTTTATTGGCTTGTCTATGGTTGGAACTAGCCCTATCCCCAAATTTTTATTTTTACTATTTTTAAAAAATTCAAAACCGTCAGAAAAAGTGGTCGAAAAACAATTTTTTTTTTCAAACTTTTCCCTACTTCCGACCATTGCGACATTATTCTTGATTAATAATCTTTTTTTTGGTTTCCGATTACTAGGAGGGTTAAAATCATGGTCATAGTCATGTGGAAATTTTTAAAGAGCCCCCACTCCGTCAGCTTATAATTTTAAAAATTTGGTTTGGTTGAGTGCATAAGTTCGTGCCCGATTCCGCTGGATGCCGTACGAATCGTTTGAGAGTGGCGCTCGTGAAAGAAATATATACATATTATATATCGTTGGAAAGATGACAGTCCGAACTGTAAATCAAGCATAAAATAACTTCATTTTGATTTGAGTTGCTTAGTGAAAGACGCATGGAAGATGAACAACGAAAAATATAATATGCGTCATATTATGTTATACGAATTCCGCAAAGGAAAAACAGTGGGCGCTGCAACTAAAGATATTCGCGAAGTTTATTTGGACCGTGCTCCAGCACTCCGCACAGTAAAGAAATGGTTCGCGAAATTTCGTTCTGGAGATTTTAACCTCGAAGATCAACCTCGCAGTGGACGGCCTTCTGAGCTTGATGACGATGTTCTAAGGACTTTAGTTGCGAATAACTCACGTATTTCGACGGAAGAGGTTGCCAGTGAATTGAACGTCAACAAATCAACTGCGTTTCGTCGTTTAAAAAAGGTTGGGTACACTTTGAAGCTCGATACATGGGTGCCACATCAGTTGAGTGAAAAGAACAAAGTGGACCGTATGTCAACAGCAATTTCTTTGCTTCGACGGATCAAAAACGAACCTTTTTTGGATCGGCTCGTGACTGGTGATGAAAAATGGGTCCTGTACAACAATGTTCAACGCAAAAGAACATGGAAACAGGCACACGAAGGGGCGGAACCGATGTCGAAAGGTGGATTGCATCCGATGAAGGTACTGCTGTGCATTTGGTGGGATATCCGAGGCGTGATCTATTTTGAGCTCTTGCCAGCTGGAGAAACGATCACTGCCAACAAGTATTGTCAGCAATTGGTCGAATTGAAGAAAGCAATTGATGAAAAACGTCCGATTTTGGCCAATCGCAAAGGAGTTCTTTTCCATCATGACAACGCCAGGCCACATGTTGCAAAACCGACCCTGGCCAAACTGAAGGAGATGAATTGGGAAATCATGCCGCATCCCCCATATTCACCCGACATTGCACCTTCTGATTATCATTTGTTTCGATCGCTGCAGAACAATTTGAATGGAAAAAAATTTAAAAATGTGGAAGACGTCAAAAACCACCTTGACACCTTTTTCAACGAGAAACCGCGCGATTTCTATGAATCAGGCATCCGTAAATTCGTTGAACGTTGGGAGTGGATTGCCGAACATGATGGCGAATACATAATTGATTAATAAAAGCGCTTTCTTAAAAAAATTTCAATTTTAGTTTGCACTTGAAATCGGGCACGAACTTATGCACTCATCCAATACTTTTTATAGTTTTTAATTTTTTTTGTATTCTTCTAATGTTAACAAACAACTAATAAAAAAATGGATAGTAAAAATATTAATTGCCTTTTTTTACGACATTTCAAAAATTACCTGAAATTCATGTTTCTAGACCAGAATATCCCCTTAAGCTTCAAATACATAGATCGGTATGTGATTCACATACTGGAAAGGAATAATTTACCAAATTTCAAGTTTAACCGAAAACGTAAAAATAAATTTATATTTAAATAAATAGAGTCATATAAAGTAATCAAATAGAATCTTTCTAACTGATTTTTGGCTAAAGATAGATGAAGAGTATGAGGCGACCTAGTTCTTAACTGGTTTGAACTAACCAGCCGTGTTAAAAATATTTGTTGTTTAGATAGAAAATATATGGAATATGAACTAGTTGGTGTAAAAATGTAAACCAGTTGGATTCTAGTTAACAACTAGTATTTTTCCCTGCAGGGAGCATACACATGCATATGTAGTTTTTGTGTATTTTATTTGAAATCGTTACCTTTTCACTTTGTTGTATAGCCCCTAATGGGGTCGCAAAGTTTCAATCACTTAAATTGACTGCTGTTGTATTAGCGAGAGTTGCAGCTTTTGCATACATGCATTTACCTATATACATTTGCATACATGCATAGATATACCTATACCTATATATACGAGTAGTTATATGCCAGCCTACACTTACTTGTTGCTGTACGCACCACTGTGATACTTTGCTTTGCCTTTGCGTCAATCATTGCATATTTAGAGCAAGCAATTATTGTGAAACCATATTTGTTTCTTGGTGGACATGTACATATGTATGTATGTGTGCAACTATGCACAGTCATATATACATATGTGTAAACAAAAAAAGTTAAATAAATTATTTTCATTCATCAATCCACAGATACTCTTTAATGCTATCGTATAGAAGAAGATATGGCAACGAACCTGTGTAGAGCCTTAGATCACGGCGGAAAGAGCGGAAGTTTCTGTTTAAGGGATGGCTGAAGTCATATTGCATATTGCTTTTGTTAACCGGCTGTTCCGGCTGCAAGCCGACGTTGATCTTGAAGCAACTGGTTCTCTTTTTTTATGTGTACAAACTTTAAATTTACTACCCTAACGAGGTCGTGCCTTGGGATTGGGACCAGCCACGTAGATACCAACTCCAATGAAAGCATAACGTTTCGGATGCTGATTCAACTGGTTGTTATCCTCGTAAGACTAAAAGCTGATAATGCCACCATCAAGGATTATGATAGATCGACTTCACTGTCTCCAGATCTAAAAACTCAAACTCAGGTCGATCATGTTGTGAAAGATGAACGAAGAAGACGTTTCATTAACAGACTCCAAAGCACTTACAGGTGGAGCTATTTGAACATGACGGTGAAGAGCTGACAATGTGCATATATCATCTTCTTTGCAAACAAAGGTCCGATGAAAGCATGACCGACGATGGTAACCAAAGTATGCTCTGCCCAATCCACAAAACGGTGATCCCACAATTTGAGCCAATGACCGTGGAACACCGAAGTCCACCGTCAACAAACTGATTAGACCTTATCACTAAGGCTTTAGACCTGGTAAATCAACCATTGAAAAGATGCTCATCATGCGCCCAATTTTGGATAAGATCCCTGAAAAGTGGATCAACTCACATCACTTCTTCGTCGATTTTAAAGCCGCATTCGGCAGCACGAAAGGGAGCTTCCTCTACGCTGCTACGTTTGAGTTCGATATCCACGCAAAATTTAAACGGCTGTATAAATTGACGTTAAGTAACAACAAACGATACCAAACGAGGTTCCTGACAGAGTGATTCCTTATCGTGTGACTCCTTTAATTTATTTCTGGGCAAAATTATAATAGCCGCAGAGCTGAATAGAGAAGGTACAAAAGGAAAGTCCTCTCTCGACGAACGAAAACCAAACTCTCCAAGTCCCTCAACATTTTCGTCTTGCTCTATGATACAGAAGTGTGGACGATGTCGACATCCGATGAGTCGGTCCTTTTTACATTACGGTAAGTGTGTTTTTCTTACATTAGAGTTGCTATTGTTTACTTACTTCATGTTGGTTGGAATAATATCATTGATGATTATAGTGTGGTTATGTTAAATGTGCAATATAGACTACAACGTAGGCTTATATCGTTTATAGTGAACGAAAGCTTATCACTTTTAGAAGCAATTTAGCTCAAAAGCTAACTGGGACACGTTTCGCCAGGCAAGAAATAAAGCCTGTAATTCTTAGAGTTGAAAAATAGAAATTTTTTGCATACGAGCTAGATTATTCTCTTCCCACAGGTGCTCCATAGCGTAATATTAGGAGTCTTCCATACATGCTAAGGACAGTACTGAATGTATGTTAAGTGTTGACAATCTGAATGAGTTTACTTCTTGTGCTGTATCAAATGGTGATTTGTCTCAATTTAATACATCTTTTTCGGCTTCATATCTGGGTTTACTGTCTGAATTTGTATCAGTAATGGATCGGATTTTTATCCGATATTGAGCCCCTAATATTTGAGAAAATTATGTATCAAATATCGAAAAATCAGTTGTTCAAAATGGCTTTAGAGTTAAGCATGAATGTGGTACTACAATGACTAAATTTTTAGACGACTTGCGAGTTTTCTATGCGAGTTGACTTGACTTCTTCAAAACTATTGACTCATTTTATCATACATCACCCTGTTCAAAGCTAGCATATAACTTCGGCTTTGGCAAAAATGCTCTATCACTAATGAAATATTTTTATCAAGCAGATCAGAGTGTATAAAAATTTGATCAGTAAGTAGAGTCCCTGAGATCTGGTGCTCCTTAGTGGCCGATATGTAAATTTCCACGCATACGCAGAAGATCTCCTGATAAACTTATCAGTTTAATTCTAGGACATAGAAAGAACTGCTGCTAACCTAAATCAGTACCTATATTTTTTCAATTTGTTGGAAAAGTCTACGCAGATGCACACAACGAATTAGAGAAGCAGCTGGGCCGAGAATTGAAATTATAATTGACGCAGACAGGGCTCCACTGGCACTGTTATGACTTACAGATTTTCGGGTTCACCATATCCTGATGTGTTGAACTTTCACAGCCATACCGCAAGAGAAATGTTCCCTTTATAAAATCAGCATGTTCTATTTGATCATCAGATAACATCCTTGGTTGCCGGCCAGCTATTCCTTCTGTCATTTGTTTTTTTTTGTCTGTATATCCGTCTTTCTTCCTTATTCCACTTTCACTATTTATCTGGCCGCTTCTATCGGGATAATTGGACCTTGCTTTCGACGGCGTAAACATAAGTATATCCAAACATAAAAAAATGTACACAGCCGCCAAAAATTCACTAAAAAAAACGGAGTTGCACACAGCAACGCTTGTAATTTTATTACTCGGTGGGTGTATTTTAACAATTCCGCAAGGCGACGCAAAAGCTGAATATCAAATCAAATTAACAAATTCATTTTACCCTTATTTTACTTTAATATTCAGCGCATTCAACATCTGGCAACTCTTGCCCTGTTTCCTCCATTTCAGCAACACATTCATCGAGGTTCTCATGCATAAGAGCTCTTCCTTCACTTTCGTTAAAAGCCTGCTCCATATCCTCTTTAGACAGTCGTTTAAAGAAACCACGCTGAAGGCGTAGAAAAAAATGTTTATAAGAAACTAGTAGAAAAAAGTTTAGGAAAGTATATTACGCTTTTCAATAGCAGAGAAATGCCCGCCAATAGTAGTAAGCCACCTAAAGAGGCAACAATATAGATCCAAAGAACGTTTCGCTTGCTGATCTTAACAACAAGTACAGCGTTGACGCGTTTTTTGATATTCAAAAATCTAAAAAAATATTAATTATTAACTTTGGTGGCATATAAAGTAATAATCCAAGGAAAAACTTCCGTACAAATCGTGGAAATTTTACCTTTAAAACGATTTCTATTATGGAACACTCACCCTCTTAGCTCTCCAGCTGGCCTCAAATCCACCGTAACAACATGTGCCAAATTCTCTTTGTTGACCAATATCAATTTCTCCAGAACTTTCATGTGAATTGTGTATTGTAATGTTAAAATTACATTTTGCTCTGGCTTAAGTAAACCCAACAAAGTAAAATTGCTTAAAGAACACAACATATCCAAATTGGGTTGGCAGCTAAGGAAGATGGTTTGCTCATCGGCCATGTGATTGATATTCAAAAACTCGGTGCCATTTACTGCAGTTGTTGTTGTTGGCTTTAATTCCCCAAACTCCATGGGATACAAAAAATCTTGTGTGCGAACTTGCGCTGAGTAATTACTTACATAATATTTATTCTTTTGAGAAATGGGAAACTCAACGATCAAATAGGGATTTTTCAACGAACTCGGACCGTTATTTTTTATCTGAAAATGCAGTTAAAAATTTATAAGTTTTAACCTAAAAATGGTTTTGAGCTCACTGTGTAACTCCTCGTAACTGAAACTGTATCTGCGGCATCCTTAATAAAAATGATATCACCTGCAGAGGTCCTTTAAAATTTAAAAAAAAATATAATAGGAAAGTAAATCAGTAAGTCATTTCCTTTGGAGGCTATTAACTAAGTCAAAAAGATAGAATAACACAAAAGATATAAAAATATAAAAGAAAAAGTAAAATTAAATAAAAAATAAATGAAATTAAATTAAATGAAATAATTAAATTAAATTAAATTAAATTAAAGAAAATAAAACAAAATAAAATTAAACAAAATTAAATTAAATTATATTAAATAAAGCAAAAAAATAAAATAAATTAAAAGAATAAAATTAAATTAAATAAAATGCAACAAAATTAAATGAAGTAAATAAACTAAAGTGAAATAAAATAAATTAATGTAAAATAAAATAAATAGAACAACATTTAATATGAAATGAAATAAAATAAAAATAAGAAATTTAATTTAAATTAAGTTAAATTAAAATAATCTAAATTAAATTAAATTAAATAAAGGAAAATTAATTTAAATGAGAGAAAATATAATAAAATGTACTAAAAGTCCAAATAAAATCAAGTGAAAATAATAAATAAAAATAAAAATAAAATAGTTAGTAAAAAATTTGCTGTCATAAATAATATAATAAACATATAAATAATTAAAATTATGTGAAATAAAATCAAAGAGAATTATAAAATATAATAATGAAATAGGAATCATATCGTAACTTACTCTGTTATCCATATTTCTGCAGATGTAATTAATTCTATTTTATTGTACACTCTATTATTATCAGGTGTTAATTCTTTTCCAGCACTGGAAGCCATTGCATTTATAATAACATCCTTAGAACCCGCAATTTCGCTGATATCCAAGTTCAACTCTATTTCTGTACTACCTATAAATGCTTGTCTCTGCGCTACACCGCATACAACTCTCCAGTCTGCTTCAAGTTCTTTGGCACACTCGGCTGGCATTCGCATAATGGGAATACTTAGCGAAGAGCTTATGATCAACTTTGTGTAAAGAGCTTTCTCGCCCACATTCGTTATGTTATATTTTATAGGTAGGATTTTTGCATTTCCCAATGTGATTTTGTTGCTTTTATAATGGAAATGATAAAAATTATTAATTTTTTCAGAACCTTTTACTTATTCATTTACGGTATATCAACACTATGAAGCTGTAGATCGGCCACGCAAACATTGCCCTTACAATCATGCAAATACTGAATGGTAGTTCTAGTTACATTCGGGAAGGAAGGATCCATCACGGCGCAATCCTGACAATACTCTAAAAAGAATGTACAAAACCATTGTGAAGTTTGTTCTACTATCTCCGATATAGTTTCTTCATAACTCACCTGAATGTTTCGATGACTTTGTATTATTATATAAGCGATAAGAAAGTTCAAATAACACCGGCACGAATACAGAAGCTTCATCGGTTGTAATGTTTGGTAGACATCTAAAGCACTGTGGCACAGAGTAGACTGTGACAAGCTCATCGATGCACACTCCCATGGAAATCCTGCCATAGCTTGAATCTGCCTTCAAATCAAATAACACGTCTAAAGTACTTAGATATGTAAAATTTGTTTGGAAATTAACGCAGATATTTATTTCCACTTGTGTTGCATTTAATGGAATAAAAGCATTGGTGGCTTCTAAGGAAGCATTTATTTTGACGACGGGATAGGAAATGTAATAGAAAACTCTGTCCACATTTGGCGCACCAACGGCGAACGTGGTAATAATAGTTTCGTAGTAGACACCGTTTGAGAGACCCAAGCCGAACATAGCATTCATGCCGACTATTTGAGGAAGCGCATTTAATATTTGTCTGGGTTGGGATTCGAGTCCGTTTGGTCCTCCAAAATAAATAGCAACAGCACCTTCACTATAATATTCACTGGACGGTGCACCAATTGCTATGTCTTAGGATTGAGTAAAGAACGAATATTTTATAGATTCAGAAAAAATAAATAAGAAGTGCGAAACTCATAAGAATTGGATTCAATTTATACAAAAGCTTTGATGGCAACTTACCTTTATAACCATCTCTGTTTATATCACCTAACTTACTGAGCGCTGTTCCGAAACGTCCACCTTTCGAAAAAGGACTCATCAATAGAGATTGCTTAAAAAGCAACTACAAAAAAAGAACGAAAATTATTCTTCATAAGGAAATCACCGAGTAAGAAAAAAATGAAGGACAGAATCAAACTGCCTGGAACTGGAACTGTTTTTTGTTTTAAATAACCCATTACCGTAAACCGTAACTGTACTCAACCTTTTTTTAACTTGCTTTCTATATCACATTTTCATATTTAGTAAATGTTTTGAGCCAGTTTAATAACCTTACCACTTCAGAATGCTGGTTGGAACAAGTTGAGAAATGACATAGGACGAATCTCATTGTAAACCTCGTGGTTGAACGACAGAGATCTGCGGTCAGGGGCATCTCAAGAGGCTACGCACAGGCATTCCTCTCACTTCCGATACAAGTAGCGCTAATGGAGCGATGGAACCTTTGCGGTTTCAGACATCTTTATGAAGGTTGTCTTTGCCACCCTAAAGCACGAGAGTGCCATATGCCACAAAGAGATGAACCAGCTACTAATGTGTGTGAACGAAAGTTAGGCGACAACTTACAGAAGACAGTTTTCCTACTGTGAGAGATCTGTACGGGCGCTGGACTGATGGTGGGCTCACTACATCGATGGTTAGTTTATCTAAGACAGGCCTTTAAATACTCAGCTATCCGATTGGCTGGCTTGGACGATGTGATCAAAATCTTGTGCTACTAACCATCAATGAGTGTGAGTGCAGCTAAACCAGCAACTCGAGTCTACGGCATTACACGGTACCCGAATTACCTTGCTTACTCTCTCACATTCGTAATTTGCTATGGAAATCTTTAGTGGGTAATTAATTCTCTATTGCCATACAACTTTCGATAAAATATTTTCCCTCAAATAATTTTATCGGAAATCTATCGAAATCAACTGATCAAAACAATTAACCGCTTATGTGAATATAGCCGAGCTAACAGCATCATGCCAGTCGTTACTGCATTTCGCCATTCGGCGTCTACTGGATCCATTGAAGGTAGGTTCTTCTCTTACAGAGGATCTTCCTCTTCCTCTGTTTCCACCAGCGGGTACTGTGAATACATTCTTTTCATTCATGCGGACGACTTTGTCTAGCCAACGTGGCCTGAACTATATCTATATCACTGTACAACTCGTACAGCTCTTCTTTCCGTAGTACCCAATGCGCAAAGGAGCATAAATCGTTCGCAAAATTTTTCACCTGGGTTCACTTGGTATTTACAGCTGGCTTCAAACAGCTAATAGAAAAACCGAATGGTGCGCCATTTTTGAATCAACTTTAATTCGTAAGCGGTGCACAGGCCAATGGAGAAGAAGTAAAAGTTTACTTATATATAAGCAAGCGGGCAAACGAGCATGGCTAAAACAATTCAGCTCGTCATGACTTGATGTTTTTATTAACAAAACAAATGGAGGGACTTAGAGCTTTATCAAAGCCGCCTCTTATGTCAGTAAAACACCTGTATAGCTTGATATTCCCTGCCGGGGGGTGATGGCAATCAGAAATATAAATTTTATCTAATTTTCCGAGTGTTACTACGCTATATTTCATGCTATATTAGTATGCTAATCTCGCGGCTATTGCAGTCGATGGGTCTATCTCTTAACAGTCTGGATCCTACATAATTCGGACCAAAGTAAATATACCATTTTATGTTCATGAGTTTGATTTGAAAATTGTCAAGATTTATTTCATATCTTGTACTGCATATCTTGTACTCGGTACGTCAAGTACTCAAGATTTTGTAAATATTCAAATTGCGGTAGAACTGGTTTAGGGATTTTTTTTATTGAATTCCTGTTTCAGATATCTTTGCCAACTCGCCACTGAGATATCTACTCACTGTCCCTTCTAATTGACCCGATCAATGTTGCATACTATTTGAGCACACTTACCTGATTTTCCGCACCCTGATTAATATACATATACACAGCACCAGCATCGAAACTTTCTCCTATGCTATAAAAGGGAGCACTTATTAAAATATCATCCAGGCCATCGCCCGTGAGGTCATCCACCAATAATGCATAACCATAGAATTCACCGTATTGCTCGCCACTCAATATGGCTCGACGAAAATATTTTTTATCCCTCCATCTATAAATTATCGCCTAAAGCATATATGTAATGTGAAAATTTTTAATAAAACGAAGCAAACAAAAAATTCACACTAATTCGTACTTACCTTACCAAGTTTGCTGCTTATATCGCTATACGGTATGGTCGCAATATAATTCAATTTTGTCTTATCAAAATAGCCATAGTCTACGGCATATCCCCCATAAGAACCCGTATGCTTTCCCAGTATTTGTTTGGTGAATACTTTCTTTTTCTCATCATAATGTATTGTTGCCCCTGAAATTTGTTTTAAATATTTTGTGAAAAAAAAACGTTATTATATTCGACTAAATACCTAACGAACTTAAAACACCCGGCGCACCGAATATATATTCATCGTTTCTTTTTATATATCTCATACTAAAACCAAACTGTCCGAAAAGCAAATTCGGACGAATTATCTTATCAGCTCCGGTGGAAATTTGATTTTTCGCTTCATCTAAAAAAACATGTAATTGTGAATATGTAATGTACAATACAATATTAGTAAATCAATTGGATTTTGGACTGTCTTCTTTACCCGCGGCTGAAAAAGGACTTAAAGTCTCCAAATAAGTCCACTGTTTTGAGCCCGACATTAAGGTGCTAATAACGTAGCAGGCGCCGTGAAAACTTAGAGTTTTATCAGGGCTAACAATATAAGAAAAATTTATTTAAATTAAACTTAAAAAAATTAACGTTTTTAGAGTTGTACGTAACAAAAGAACAATTTAACGAGTTATGGGTTGAACTGGGGTGTTTCATTTTTTAAAAATCTCTCCACACACATATGCACAAAGCCAGTATATGTAAAGAGTTTTTCAATAAGAGCTACTATTCTGAAGTTCAAATAAAAATGTAATTTTTTGGGAGAAATAATCGTTTGCTTATTTCAATGTAAAGATCAAGAAATGCCATTAATAAAGAAAAACAATATCAGTGATAACATCTTCGAGAGATAGCACAGCCTGGAAACTTTTCCCTTAAAATATAGTTGGTTGGATATCCGTGCAAAGGCACCACAACAAAACACATAAAAAACGACGTGCTACAATATGAAAAATATCTTATAGATATGTACATAGATTTATTTCTCATAGATTGCAAGAAAAAGCCCCAAACCTGTCTAGGAGAGTGCACTGGTAATTTCATTTTTTCTTTCAGACAACTAAGGTTGCGGAGATTCGAAATTCCAATTGCCGCTCAGAACTCTTACTATGTGCGAGAGTTTTGATCTTGGGTTAAAAAGCAGCTTACCCGATCTTTTAAGGTCTACCCTGTGCCACAATAGCCTCTCAACCGCACTTGTAGCGGTACTAGTTTAACGCTCACTGAGGTGTTCGAGCCCCGCCATTTCAGATTCTATTGTCGTAACAAAGCCTAGTCTTCTAATGTAGGTCTGATGTAGGTGATGAGTCTAAATGCAGTCGGTGCTAAGAGAAGTTCCCCATCCTAGCATAGCTATTGTTCTAAAAACCTTCGTTGATGATTGGATAACCCGAGTGCAAGTGGGTGGTATTGAAAAAGTCCTCGGCATGTGAAGACCACTTATGGGTACCAAGATGCTATAATATAGACATGAGCAACCGCAAAAATCGTAAACTTTATTTCTTTTCTGATTCTGCAACAGTTCAATGCCCACGTCGTATACAGTGACCTCTCCAATGCGTTCGAAATCCAACGAGGTTTCAGACTGAGTGATCCCTTATCGTGTGACTTTTTTAATTTAATTTATATAATATATTGCTGGAGAAGAGAAGGTACAGTCATCTATAGGAGTGTGCAGTTGTCGTACGCCGATGATATTGACATTATTGGCCTCAACAACCGCGCCGTGAGTTATGCTTTCTCCAGACTTGATAAAGAAGCGAGGCGAATGGGTCTGGTAGTGAATGAGGGTAAGACGAAATATCTCCTGTCATTAAACAAACAGTCATCTAACTCGCGACTCGGCTCCCACGTTGACAATCATAACTTCGAGGTCGTAAATAATTTAGTCTATCTAGGAACTAGCATTAGCACCAATAATATTGTCAGCCTTGACATCCAACGCAGAATCACTTCTGGCAACAGGTGCTACTTTGGACTGAGTAGGCAATTGAAAAGTAGAGTCCTCTCTCGACGAACGAAGACCAAACTCTACAAGTGTCTCATCGTTCCCGTCCTGCTATATGTTGCGGAGGCTTGGACGGTGATAACATCTGATGAATCGGTGTTAGGAGTGGTCGAGAGAAAGATTTTGCGAAAGATTTACGATTCACGGCGAATACCACAGCCGATGGAATGATGAGCTGTATGAGATTTACCCAATGTTATAAATTCGGTTGTACGAAGGCTGCTATATATATTTCTGGTCTAGGTAACACTAAGTGTTGCCAGGTGCAATCTGACATTTCCATTGGAAAGTTTGACATTTTTTAGCATAACATCACTCAGAACGTTTTGTCATTTAATCGTGAATTGTTTTATTGGATGAGTGCATAAGTTCGTGCCCGATTTCAAGTGCAAACTAAAATTGAAATTTTTTGAAGAAAGCGCTTTTATTAATCAATTATGTATTCGCCATCATGTTCGGCAATCCACTCCCAACGTTCAACCAATTTACGGATACCTGATTCATAGAAATCGCGCGGTTTCTCGTTGAAAAAGGTGTCAAGGTGGTTTTTGACGTCTTCCACATTTTTAAATTTTTTTCCTTTCAAATTGTTCTGCAGCGATCGAAACAAATGATAATCAGAAGGTGCAATGTCGGGTGAATATGGGGGATGCGGCATGATTTCCCAATTCATCTCCTTCAGTTTGGCCAGGGTCGGTTTTGCAACATGTGGCCTGGCGTTGTCATGATGGAAAAGAACTCCTTTGCGATTGGCCAAAATCGGACGTTTTTCATCAATTGCTTTCTTCAATTCGACCAACTGCTGACAATACTTGTTGGCAGTGATCGTTTCTCCAGCTGGCAAGAGCTCAAAATAGATCACGCCTCGGATATCCCACCAAATGCACAGCAGTACCTTCATCGGATGCAATCCACCTTTCGACATCGGTTCCGCCCCTTCGTGTGCTGTTTCCATGTTCTTTTGCGTTGAACATTGTTGTACAGGACCCATTTTTCATCACCAGTCACGAGCCGATCCAAAAAAGGTTCGTTTTTGATCCGTCGAAGCAAAGAAATTGCTGTTGACATACGGTCCACTTTGTTCTTTTCACTCAACTGATGTGGCACCCATGTATCGAGCTTCAAAGTGTACCCAACCTTTTTTAAACGACGAAGCGCAGTTGATTTGTTGACGTTCAATTCACTGGCAACTTCTTCCGTCGAAATACGTGAGTTATTCGCAACTAAAGTCCTTAGAACATCGTCATCAAGCTCAGAAGGCCGTCCACTGCGAGGTTGATCTTCGAGGTTAAAATCTCCAGAACGAAATTTCTCGAACCATTTCTTTACTGTGCGGAGTGCTGGAGCACGGTCCAAATAAACTTCGCGAATATCTTTAGTTGCAGCGCCCACTGTTTTTCCTTTGCGGAATTCGTATAACATAATATGACGCATATGATCTTTTTCGTTGATCATCTTCCATGCGTCTTTTCACTAAGTAACTCAAATCAAAATGAAGTTATTTTATGCTTGATTTACAGTTCGGACTGTCACCTTTCCAACGATATATAATATGTATATATTTCTTTCACGAGCGCCACTCTCAAACGATTCGTACGTCATCCAGCGGAATCGGGCACGAACTTATGCACTCATCCAATATTTACAGGGAATTAAAAAATTCATCTCGGCCAAAAAATGGAATTAACTCGTGAACATTTTCGTGCGATCATTTTTCACAACTTTCGACGTGGATTATCACGACAAGAGGGCATCGATGAACTAAAATCTTTGTATGGCTATGAAGCACCATCCTATAGCACCATCCCTGTGAAAAACTGGTACAACGAATTCAATCGTGTCTGACGCTCGCTCAAAGACGAATTCCGTGAAGGTCGTCCAAAAACAGCCGTTGTGACAGAAAACATCGATGCCGTACGTGAACTGATACTGCAAGACCGTCATGTAACATATCTTCAGATAGAGGCATGCCTATGCATTTCTCCCACCAGCATACATTCGATATTGCATGAACACCTGGCCAGAAAAAAGGTTTGTTCTCGTTGGATACCGCACAATTTGACAATCGCTCAAAAAAAGGCTCGTGTGGATTGGTGTAAAGAAATGCTGAAAAAATACGATCGCGGTGCTTCAAAAGACGTTTATAAGATCGTCACAGGTAACGAATCATGGATCTATGCGTATGAGCCCGAAACAAAACAGCAATCGACCGTGTGGGTCTTCCAAGACGAGCCAAATGCAATGAAAGTTGTTCTTGGAAAAAGCACTTCGAAGCAAATGGTCGCCTGTTTCTTCGGCAAAACTAGTCATGTGACGACTGTTCCGCTTGAGAAACGTAGGACGGTCAATTCTGAGTGGTACACCACCATTTGTTTGCCTGAAGTCTTCGGAGAAATTCGAAAAACGAATAAGAGAAGACGAATCATTGTGCACCATGACAATGCGAGCTCTCACACATCGGCTCAAACCAGCGCCTTTTTGACCGGCCAAAGCCCTGACTTGGCACCCAATGACTTCTTTTTATTCCCACACATCAAAAAAATAATGCGTGGTTATGAGGACATCGACCAGCTGGGCAGCGGCACCTTCCCAATTAAGGGACCGGATATTCCAGGTGCACGCCCTAAAATCGTAATCTTTAAAACATTTGCAGGGGTCGTCATCAAAAGGGCGATCTCTCATCCGAGGCTTAAATTGGTTTTTCATTGGGTTGTTTTTTCATGTGGTGGGCTCCAAACCCTACGCACAACCGAATGGGATTCGCCTTCTCACATTAGCTCGCCTCCAAACGGATGTTCGTTGGCTACCCAGGGGATAAGTGGTCTAAGACCGGAAGTAGTGAGCTGCTTGAACCATATGCAATAGAATCGTTTCTGGCCACTCCCAGGTGAATGGCAGTCAAAAACTTTCCTCCCTTGCGTGAACTTCTGCACATGACCGCATCCATATTTTCACAGCCAACAATTCAATACAGTTTTTTAAATATGAATTGAATTTTCTAGTGGAGAGAGATCTTTCTAGGCGTCACGGCACATTTTTGCATTAACGTCCAGTATCACTCAATGAAATTAGGCGTGTATGAGCTGGAAGAGTGACCCACGTCGGAAAATATTGCAGAAAAGCTCCTGCAAACTTGTTTCGAATGGGGTGTATCAACAGATAAGGTTAGAGGTTTCCACCCGCTGAAACATCTATGCTAAGTGGTTCCGTATTGTGTTCGGTGGCTGACACGAGGGGGTTAACAAAAGTTCTGTCAGTTGTTGACTTTCAATTTGTTTTTGTTAAATCTAAAAATACCAAATCCCTTGCAATTTTCTTATTAGTCTTCCTTTCACAGTTTAGAACGATCGGCATAAATAGAGACGAGCAAAGGCAAGTTAGCTGAGGACAAGTCAGACGAAATTCCACAAACACAAATTCACCATGTGATTCACTTCGGGTTTCGACGTAATTTACAGCCAATACAGATATCTAGTGAATGCCAAATTGCATATGGAACGACTGTACCGTCTTTAAAAACTATTTCTAAGTGATTTCGAAGATTCCAGACCGGACATTTTTCCGTATCGCGAATATTAAGTATGATGGGTACCAAGAATTTTAAATGAGGCCCAAAAAGAGGCCCGAGTGCATTTTGTTCAATTTTTCCTAAACAAATTCGAAAATGGTCAGTCTAGCAACTTTAGTAAAGTTATTACTGGTGACGTCTTGGTTCTATAAGTACGATCCAGAAATCAAACGGCAGTACATGGTATGGGGCCCAACAGGAGCAAACCCACCCGTAAAATCTAAGCAACAAAAATCAGCAGCAAAAGTAATGATGTCAGTTTACATCACCCGATCTAAAATCGAAGCTGCTTTCCACTGGAAAAAGGTCAGACGGAAAATGTAAAATGGTGCACCGAAGAGTGCTTACCAAGGGTTTTCAAAAATTTGTTGGAAAGCAGGAAGAAAGAGAATTTGCGGCACTACTTTTTACATCAAGACAACGTGCCATCTCACACTGCTAAAATAACGAGTAATTTTATTGCGATCTCTGGGATCGTAGGAATACGTTCAGCACCATATTACCCACATATTAGTTTTAAAATAAGTAGATGTTTGGTTTTTCTTTTACAACTTCTTTTAGAAACATAATGTAGCAAATCCATATACATATTTAATTTAGTGCCATTTGGCACTTTTTCAAAATTATCGATATTTTCCATACATCGATGTATTTGTTCCGATGTATCGAGCCATATCGATGTCTCTCTTCGATGTATCATTTTAGCAAAATCACCGATGTTGAGCTCCAAAGTGATACCCCTAGATAAGCACTTAACTCTTAAGCACTTGAAAGCCAACATTCATCAAATTATGGCTGAGATGCCGTTCAATATCTGCGAAAAAGTGGTCGAAAATTACCTCAAACGTATCGAAGTTTGCAAAAATCTTCGAGGCGGTCATTTGCATGATGTGGTGTTTCACATACTCGTATAATGCCAATGTTCAAACTTTATATTTAAAAAAACAATTTCATGAAAAAATATTTTAAATGCCTTTGTTGTTTATATTCGTACCAAGAAGCACACTTTCATACTTTATTTTTTTATGCTTTGCTTAGCAGACCAGCGATATTGCTTAAGCAATATCAACACAATATAGCAACCACAATAAAAATTTGATAAAAGTTTAATATGAAAAAGCGGTTTTAAATTTTTCTTCAAAATTCCGAGAACTCATTTGTTGATAAAGAATTTTATTTATCTGCACTTAAATTAAACTCAGTACGCAACTTTGCATGTTTGGATTTGTTTTCCATATTAGGAACTGGTATTTTGTGTGTTGAATTCTATTTCAATAAAAATGAAACCCAAATTCGCCTACAGAGGAATTCAAAGTGTGAATCTCAAGCGCAACGGTGACAATCTCCTATCGCTCGGCTATCGTGACATAAAAACTACACTGTAGCGACTATAAAGTGACCTAACTTCCTTATTATTTTGTCTCCTCCTTTGTGGGTTTATTTTATCGGTTGTCAAAATATCGTTCACGCAACTATGCGCAAAGGTTAATAAAGCCACGAATGACAACTGTAATAAGGATTGAGATCGATGAGGGGCTCATAGCTGAGAGCTCGAACCGGTAACCGACGCCAGGTTTTCCTACTGTGAATTTCAACAGAATGCATGAGAAAATAATGCACTACGGTGTTTTGCTACAAATTAGCTCAAAATTCTTTTTCCGTGCTGGAAAAAATTATTATCATTCTCGTTACTTATGAACTGCCATATAGTAAGGGACTGGTATGAGTCGATATTTAAAATACTGGTATTGAACTGCAAGAGAATTGTATTTATTTATGTCTGTACATACTATGAAAATTATACTATAACGGAAGCAAACTTACGAGATTGAATGGAAATTTGGCGCACACGTAATTATCTTATCTTCCCAGTCGTTGCCACCATCGAGAACACCACCCAGCCATTGTTGATTTGCAATTGGCCTCAAAGATGTTTTTGTCTCCAATCCAGTTGCATTTTCAATATAAATTCTCTTTGTTTCATTGAAAAAATTGGATTCCAACCAATAGAGGTATACGGCACCCGTCTCCGTGGAACTGCCGTCAGAGCGAATTGTTTTTGCTTTCGGTGCACCAATTACAATTCTCGGCTGGCCGTCGTCATATATAGTAACGCCATGAATCCCGATTGTATAACCGAATAGGGAGCCACCACTATCCGGGCTGCTTATAACTAGGGTGGGCATTGGGTCGAAATTAAATGTTTGCACTGTAAAAAAATTCCAACCGAAAAGAATACAAAGCGAAAATAATCTACACATTTCGCTGCTGCCACAGTTACATGCGATATCAACGAACCGACTCGATTGCTCCACCAACACTGACTGACTGAGCAAGAGAGCGAGTGATTGATGCTGGTTTGTTTAAATTCTTCATTTTTTTTAAGATTTTTTAACATATCAGCGATTTGCGCCCATGTTTCTTCGGAAGAGAAGAATAATGTGACCAAGCGCTGCTCATACCACGATGTTAAAAGTATGCTTTACAACTTTAGGTACGTGGACAATGAAGGTATTTTCGGAACATCTTTAAACGGGTTGAGACTGATCGACTTCACCGGGGCCGGAAATATGGTTATTTGTATTGGATGAGTGCATAAGTTCGTGCCCGATTCCGCTGGATGCCGTACGAATCGTTTGAGAGTGGCGCTCGTGAAAAAAATATATACATATTATATATCGTTGGAAAGGTGACAGTCCGAACTATAAATCAAGCATAAAATAACTTCATTTTGATTTGAGTTGCTTAGTGAAAAGACGCATGAAAGATGAACAACGAAAAAGATCATATGCGTCATATTATGTTATACGAATTCCGCAAAGGAAAAACAGTGGGCGCTGCAACTAAAGATATTCGCGAAGTTTATTTGGACCGTGCTCCAGCACTCCGCACAGTAAAGAAATGGTTCGCGAAATTTCGTTCTGGAGATTTTAACCTCGAAGATCAACCTCGCAGTGGACGGCCTTCTGAGCTTGATGACGATGTTCTAAGGACTTTAGTTGCGAATAACTCACGTATTTCGACGGAAGAGGTTGCCAGTGAATTGAACGTCAACAACGTCAACTGCGTTTCGTCGTTTAATAAAGGTTGGATACACTTTGAAGCTCGATACATGGGTGCCACATCAGTTGAGTGAAAAGAACAAAGTGGACCGTATGTCAACAGCAATTTCTTTGCTTCGACGGATCAAAAACGAACCTTTTTTGGATCGGCTCGTGACTGGTGATGAAAAATGGATCCTGTACAACAATGTTCAACGCAAAAGAACATGGAAACAGGCACACGATGGGGCGGAACCGATGTCGAAAGGTGGATTGCATCCGATGAAGGTACTGCTGTGCATTTGGTGGGATATCCGAGGCGTGATCTATTTTGAGCTCTTGCCAGCTGGAGAAACGATCACTGCCAACAAGTATTGTCAGCAATTGGTCGAATTGAAGAAAGCAATTGATGAAAAACGTCCGATTTTGGCCAATCGCAAAGGAGTTCTTTTCCATCATGACAACGCCAGGCCACATGTTGCAAAACCGACCCTGGCCAAACTGAAGGAGATGAATTGGGAAATCATGCCGCATCCCCCATATTCACCCGACATTGCACCTTCTTATTATCATTTGTTTCGATCGCTGCAGAACAATTTGAATGGAAAAAAATTTAAAAATGTGGAAGACGTCAAAAACCACCTTGACACCTTTTTCAACGAGAAACCGCGCGATTTCTATGAATCAGGCATCCGTAAATTGGTTGAACGTTGGGAGTGGATTGCCGAACATGATGGCGAATACATAATTGATTAATAAAAGCGCTTTCTTCAAAAAATTTCAATTTTAGTTTGCACTTGAAATCGGGAACGAACTTATGCACTCATCCAATATTTTGAGCACAATCCTGCTAGTTCTCTGTTAAATTGTGGTGAAAAGGGTTCTTGGATAACTGTGGTGAGCATGCTTCTTCTGGCGTTGATCGTAACGCGGAACGAAGTGACCAACAGCATGTCATGAACTTTCTTCCAAGAATAAGTATGACAGTATAAAGCGTGATCCATTTCGAGGTTCCTTACTTTTTGTTAAAGAAAAAACACAAAACATTCCAATGTAATAGGGAGTGTTTATTAACGTTCGAATGAATCGGTGAGACCATTTTCGCGTGATGATTTTCTCCATGGCTTGAATGGAAGCAGGATTGTCAGTATTGACTTAAAACTTCAACCATATCATGCATATCATGGTCCAACTACTCAAGCAATTAGTAAAATTATCTAGAAATTTGTAGAGACCGCATCAGCTACAGATTCTGTAAAGCCTGCGCATTATCGTTTTACTCGTTCCCCCTCGTATAATGCTCCTGTAGGTGAAAGTGTTGCCGAATACCCGAATGTGTCTGTCTCTCAACATTCTCAAGAGTAGGGTCTTTCTACGGCACTGCATGGCGTATTTTGCGCTTGGACTTATACCTATATAAAGTCCAGCTCAAAAAACTATTGAAACCAGCTGACCAATGCCGTACATATGTCGATTGGTTTCTTGAACAACAAGCAGTGGACAGCGATTTTTTGGAAAAAAAAAATTTTCTTCTGCGACGAGGCATATTTCTCACTCCAGGGATAAGGAAAATAGTCGCAATTGGGGCTACAAGAATCCTCAATTAATTAAAGAGAGGAAATGATGGATCTTACTTCTTTGATAGCGACAAAGCGATACTGCCACTGTTAATTCGGAGTGTTATGGTCGAATGATAAAAGACTTTTTTTTATTTAAAATTGAAGAACACAATCTGGAATATATGTGGTTTCAATAAAATGGTGTCACGCCACACAGCATGAGCGAATATGTCTTAATTGCGACAGAAATTTCCCGGCCCCGGATTCTCTCGTCTTGGCGATGTCAATTGGGTACCAAGGTCATGAGATTTGACACCATTGAACTTGTTTTGTGGGACTTCATGATAGATCGCTTTTATGCGTACTTGGAAACCAACATTCAAGTTATGACTGAGATACCGTCCAATATGTGCTAAAAAGTGGTTGAAAATTATCTGAAACGCATCGAAATTTGCGAAAACTTTCGAGGCCAAGCTTTAAACTTTAAAAAAAAAAAACTATTTCATGACAAAAAAATGTTTTACATACATTTGAATCAGTTTACATTAAAAAAGAAGTAAAAAATCGGTTATTTTTAAATAAATTGTTATTTTATAATTACAATTTTTTGTTTTTTTTTTTTGCTTTAGTAGCGTTAACAGTTAAATATTCATTAAAAATCTATTTTCTTCTAATTACAAGTTATTATCAATATACATATATATATTTTAAATATGAGCAATAACTGTGTACACTGAGGCAAAAATTGTTTTAAAATTTTAATATTAAATGAAAAAATTTTAAGGTCATTTAAACTACAGCTGATTGCTGGCACTTTTAAGTACGCTCAACGTTTTCATCCAATTCCATTTCTATATCGTCATCAATTTCATCTAGTTGCTCTTTCATGAGAGCTTTTTCTTCCTTATCTTTATAATTCTCCTCCATGGCTTCCCGTGTCAGACGTTTAAAGAAACCAAACTGTGGGCAAGAAAAATTAAAATTATTAAATACACATACATATATATATATGACTTTGTTCATTTTGAAAAAAAAAAATTATTATCGCAAACCTTTTTCAATAAGAATATAACTCCAACTAATAACAATATTCCACCGATTGCAGCAACAACATAGATCCATAGGGTATTCTTCTTATTAATCTTCACAAACAAAGTAGCTTTAAGGCGCCTCTTCGTGCTCAGTAGCCTGCAATAGTTTTAAAATGTAAATTAACCACACCACTAACGCTGAAATTGAGCTCATAACAGACGTATAGATATAGTATAGTTTTCTTTCTTTTTTGAAATCTTACACTTACCCGTTTAATTTGGCACCCGGTTGTAGGTCCACCATGGCGACATGAGCCAAATACTCTCTATCGCGCAACATTAAGTTCTCAACGTTGTGCCATTGAATTTCGTATTGTAATTTTAATTTTACTATTTGTTCAGAACGCAAACCAGCGGTTAATGCAAAATTACTGACAGCGCATAATATTTTCATGTTGGTCTCTGTATTCGGCTGGCAACTAAGAAATGTTGTGCGATTTTCGGGTATATGATTGAAATTCAACAACTCGGTTGTATTTAATTTTTCATGTGATAGCGATTGTGTTGTGTTAAAGGTCATTGGTGGATATATGAAGTCATTGATGTAAACTTGTGCTGTAATGTTGTTAACATAATTATGTGAAATTCCTTTGTCATCCACATAGCCAATTGGAAGTGAGACGCTTATAATATTTAAATCTCCCAACGAGCTTGGTCCGTTGTTTGTTAACTGTAGTTTGTTAAAGAAATGTAAAATACATATGTACACGTATG
>JAWMAG010000005.1:9917500-9972500 GCA_037013455.1 Ceratitis rosa | reverse complement strand
CAAAAATTATCCACATGAACGTCCTCGAAATCAGGCAAGAAAAACCATTAAGCATGGTTCTATAGCATTCTCCATTGATTGTAACATTTTGAATCTCTTTGTCCATAGAGCACACAAAACAGTGACCTTTTGAGAATGTAACGGCTCACTCCAAACGATCCAAGGCACTGGAATCTTTGATAAATTTTCTTTTAAAGTGTTCACAAAATGTAGAAGCATTCTCAAAAGTATGCCAAGCGAATGAAAAACGACCATGCTCTGGGTATCCGAATTCGCAACGAAAAAGGGCAATAGAAATGGTAAAAACTTAATTTCTCAGCCGCTTAGACTGAAAAACAAAAAGTCACTTTAAAAGTGAAAGAATCGGATGACTACCTCTTCACAAAAAAAAAAATGTTTACCAATATAACAATCATCCTTAACAACTCGGTTAAATATCTCGGAATAATTCTTAATACAAAATAAAATGTCTGGATTGGACATATTGAAAGCAGAGTCATTGAAGCGCAGCGTATTTTTAATTCTTGCAACACGAACACTGCGCCAAAATTAATTTGTGACCTCAAAAAGTGCCATAGATTTCCATAAGTTGTCATAAGCCCACATATTCGTACTAATATATCGGGTACTGGTATACTGATTGACACTAAAAAGAAATGCCACTTTTAACTCTGAAATAATATATGCAATGTGCCTGTTTGTTGGATTGAGACTTTTCTCAGAGCTTACACAGGGTGGAATACATTCAATAAATATATATATATATATATCGTCATAATAAATAATAATTAATATATTTAAATGAATTTTGAAAACGTTTACTTTTCCACTTACATGGTCCTGGTTAAACTGATTAATATAAACATATACTTTCCCGGCATTGTAAATATTTTTGGTACTATAATATGGTGCACTTATGAGAATATCATCCAAGCCGTCACCTGTGATGTCCTCCACCAGCAATGCATAGCCATAGAATTCACCATATTGCTGGCCATCAAATGTTAGTTCCACAAAAGATTCATATCTCACTTTGCTGTAGATAAATGCCTGATGCGATGCGAGTTTGCGTTAAAAATCATTAGAAATTTTAATTATTAGCAAAGAAAATTACAAGCCAACCTTTCCTAATTTTCTATTCCGACCTGGCTGTGTAGTTACATAAAACAATTGCCGGCGATTGCCACTGAAATAGCCGGAATTAATTGCATAACCGGTGTAATCAAAGACGTTGCTAGGTCCCAGTTCGAATATTGGCTGACCCTTTTTGTCGAAATGCACTACAGTGCCTGTAAATCCATTTAATTTAATGCTGAATACTTTTTAAAAGAAATCTTGCTCACCTGACCAGCCATATGTACCAGGTGCACCAGCCAAAATTTCTTCATTGTTCGGGGTTATGTGTACATTGAAACCAAACTCACCGAATATTAATCCGAAAAGGTAGATTCCGTAAACAAACTGCCTCCGCTCTTGATCTATACAAATTTTATGTATAACATTATATATAAAAAGTATGCATAAATTGTAATGAATACTCGTACATTAATCAATTTAAACGTAATAAGATATACCTTTATCCGTAAAAGGACTAAGAGTCCAAGCTATGCTGTCGTTTGATTCCTTGGTTAAGCTGTTTTTCAAGTAATAACAAACCCCATGCATTGCCGGGTGTATTCGATCACTATATATATACCATGGAAAAATTTTACAGTTGAAAGTATTAAACAATTTAAAAAAATAACTGAGTATGCCCTAGGATCTATGATGTTAAAATTTCGATGGCAATTGAATAGTAGAACAAAATTCAATTGACCTATTCCGTTTCCATCCAATTTTTAATGATCCAAAAATGCCAGAAAAATTAAAATATAATAAGAGTAGATTTTAGATCTCCTCCAAAAATTGTACTTGTATGCATATATCGTACAAAGTTCACAAACGTAGTAAAAGTCATTGTCTATTTGCGTAAGCAATTTCTCCGCATTTTTGAATATAAAATACGGTTAACAACGCAAAAGATCCGTAATATACTTCAAAATGCATGTAATCGAACAACTTTAATTAAAAATTCATGAAATTAAATTTATATAAAATACTAAATTTACAGTATTATAATTCTACTATGTATATATTGAGGCTGATCGACTTCGTCGGGCTGAAAAATACATCAAGCTACTTGGCGGTCCCCTGATAGAAAAACACAAAACCAGATCGATAATCTTGTGATAGATGTCTCCAGTGTTCTTGACATCCGTACAATCCGAGGACCCAACATCGACTTGGACCACTATCTTGTTGCAGCGAATATACGCACGCACCTCTGTGTATTAAAGAACGCCCATCAACAAATACAAGGGAAGTTCAACGTCGAAAAGGTACTGCTCTCTGAGAGCACTCATCAGCAACTTGGTATAGATAATTGGTTTTCGGCAGTGCCAGAAGAAGAGCTGGTACGTTGAGGAATGTCGAGCTGCAATAGAGAGAAAACAGACAGCCTTCTTAGCAACCCTGCGATCGACAACACGTGGATGATGGGAATAGATACCGAGAAGTGAAGAGGGAAGCAAGACACATCTGCAGACAAAACAAGAAAGAGGCCGAAATGTGCGAGTACGAGAAGCTTGAGAAGCTGGCCGACAAGGGTAACGCTCGAAAATTAATACGACGACATACAGAAGGTTTCAAAACCGGAGCAGACTCTTATAGGACCCAGAGGAGTGATATAGCAACCGACGCCCAGAGCATATTGAATATATGGAGCCAACATTTCTCCAGCCTGCTAATTGGCAGTGAAAATGGCAGAGCTATTCAAACAAACATGGAGGTGAAGAGCTGACAAGGTGCACGCATCAGCTACTTTGCATAATATGGTCGGACGACAACATGCGCGACGATCGCAACCTTAATGAGCTCTACCCAATTCATATAAAAGGGGCACCAATTATCGTGGTCCTTAATTTCGCATATAAGGTCCTGTCGAGCGTATTGTGTGAAAGACCAAAGCCCATCTTTAGACCTGGTTAATCAACCATTGACCAGATATTCACCATGCGTCAAATCCTGGATAAATCCCGTGAAAAGGGGATCGACACACACCACTTCTTCGTCGATTTTAAAGCAGCTTTCGACTATACGAGACTTACACGGCTATGTAAGCTGACCTTAAGCAGCACTAAAAGCTCCGTCAAGATCGGGAAAGACCTCTCCGAGCCGTCCAATACCAAACGAAGTTTCGGACAGGGGGAGTCTCAATCATGTGACTTCTTCAATTTATTGCTGGAGAAAATAATACAGCTGCTGGCCTGAACAACCGCGCCGTGAGTTCTGCTTTCTTCAGACTGCATAAGGAAGCGAAGGATATGGGTCTGGTAGAGAACGAGGGCTAGACGAAATATCTCCTGTCATCAAACAAATAGTCATCGCATTCACGACCTGGCTCCAACGTCACTGTTGACAGTCATAACTTTGAAGTCGTAGATAACTTCGTCTATCTCGGTGAACGAAAACTCAACTCTAAAAGTCGCTTATCATTCCCGACCTGCTATATGGTGCGGAAGCATCATGATAACAACATCGGCTTTAGGATATTTCGAAACAAAAGTTTTGCGCAAAATTTATGATCCTCTACTCCATAGTTCAGCGACAACGGACAACGGCTACGCTGGCTAGGTCACGTGCTCCGGATGGATATAAATACTCCAGCTCTGAAAGTTTTCGACGCAGTTCCCGCCGGTGGAAGCAGAGTAAGAAGCAGACCTCCACTCCGTTGGAAAGACCAGGTAGAGAGAGACCTAGCTCTGCTTGGTATCTCCAATTGGCGCCAAACAGCGAAAAAAGAAACGAATTAGATTAGATATATATATATATCATACGTGTATGCCACACAACTCGAGCGAATATGACTTAACTTCGAGGAAATTATCGTCTGCGTAAACTCTCGTTTTGGCGATGTTGAATATTTTTTTGTGGAAGCCTTTAACTCTTGAGCACTTGAACACCAACATTCATCAAGTTGTGGCTGATATACCGCCCAATACGTGTATGTATGTCCTAGTAGGGCATCCATGTAAAAAGTTGTGGATGTCCACTTGTAAAAATAAACGTATATATCACCTTGAGAACCTTTGGTTTGCGTCGGTTAAAGAAAATTGAGATGTCGTAAAAGTCAAAGAAGTTTTTCTTGGAATTTACAAATTTATATATATCTATATCATTTTGGGATGTTCCGAATACATAATATTGTACTTTTAAATACTTTTATATAAGAACAATATCGCGAGACATTTATCAAATCTTTTTCTTAACTTTATAAAATCTTTTCTTTTTTTTTTTTTTGAAGTCAAAATGAATCATTTGTTATGCAGGAAAATTATAGGAATTAACTTTATGTTGTTATATGGAAACTCAAAACTTTCCGTGCCGTGAGGTACAGAGAGCTTGCCTCTTTTAGCTTAGATCTTTTAAGCATACTTTTTTTTTTAGTTATTTGATAATCGAACACGTCTGAAGCATACTTACTAAATTGCTTTTTGTAAAGGCGCACATATGATTAAAGGATCCTCCTCTCCGCTACCACCTTCCATGGCACCACCCAACCACTGATGAGTTGCATTTCGTGCCAAATTACCAAAGGTAGTTGATAATCTGAGTTTGACAAAATTAAATGGTTCAATTTGGTAGGTTTTTAAATTATATTTGTAAATGGCGCCCCTCTCTGTCCATATACCGTCAAACTGCTGTATTACGGCTTGTGGAGCACCAATTAAAATACTGGAAAAGAACATTTCATTATTCCTTCAATTGTAGTGAGAATGCTTTAATTTTTTAGTTACAAATTTTACACAGACACTCATACACAAATGTACATATGTACATATGTAGGG
Source organism: Ceratitis rosa (assembly GCA_037013455.1). Classification (NCBI taxonomy): domain Eukaryota; kingdom Metazoa; phylum Arthropoda; class Insecta; order Diptera; family Tephritidae; genus Ceratitis; species Ceratitis rosa. The sequence goes on along the minus strand of JAWMAG010000005.1, from coordinate 9,967,614 downwards.
GGGTTTCCAATAAGAGATGTAATTTTGAATAGTTTGCTGTTCCGATGGATGTCACCTTTGAAGCTATAATTTTTTTTTTTTTACATTTGATAAGTAAAAACTATGAGAGTAATAAAAATGGTACTGTACGAATACACGCTTCAACAATGAAATGAAATTATTAAAATTCAATATTAAAATTTCAACAAAAAATTATCTTGACTGATTAGGAAAACCCAAAATTTATTGTTGTACAGCTTCTCCATCCTCAACGAGTAACTGTTTGGTGCGATTTATGGACCGGCATGGTCATTGGACCTTAATTGGATCGTATTGAACTGGTCAACAAGAAGGCGCAACGAAACCATCGATTTTTTGAGGGAGAGGTTTCTTTGAATATCAAAATAACACCTCTTTTTGGAAAACGCGTTATGTATGTAAAAATTATATACACCTTTTGCCACGCAACACTATTGTGTAACCGAATAATGAACTAGACTCTTCAGCCGACTTGAGTTTTATATCGTCGGTGGCTGGTTTTCGTATGATTAGAGTCGGCTTTGGAGTTAAATTAAATGTTTGCACCGCAAAAACATTCAAACACAAAATAATAGAAAATACAGTTAGTCGATACATTTTTCTACGGTCATTTGCAATATTCGCGGACCGTTTGGATTTCTTGCCAATCGCTGACTGAATAAATAAATATTCTTTTAATATTTTCTTCTTCAACACAAATTTTTATCATGTTTTTTGATACATATATACATATATATGTACATAATTACTGAATATGTATTTCAAATACTTTTACAACCGACTCTACTGTTTATATAAGGTATTTTAGGTTTGTTTAGCTAACGGTTGTTTGTAATATCATGAAGAAACTACAAGAAGAATATATGTAATTCAGACATAATAGAACGCCAAGCCGAATCAATTTAGGTATGTGTGTGTCCATTTGAACTGAAATTAGTCTGACAGCTTGCGCGATTATCTCAAAACAGTTTGTACTTCAAAAGCTAACCCGGGAAAATGTAAAATTTACAGCTTTTGGTACAACAGAAGATAGGCTTGCTTTTATACTGATAGTTACATTTTTTTATATTTTGTTCTCAGCCGCTGATTAAATATATGGACTTCCTATAATGACGTAAATTTAAAACCACAATATTTTAACTTAAAAGCGGTTCCAACCTAGTCTGCCCCAGGTTTTCATGATGATTCATTTGTGTACGATTCATTTAATTATTTATTCATAATTCCTTTGCCGAAACTCGCAAAAAATAAATACATAATTCTGAGAAGCTGAGAATATGACGATACTGGCTAAGATTTATGTGAAACAGTCATCGGTAAGAAGAGATTGGTTAATTCTTGTTTAGAGTGCAACCATCGTCACCTTCAAATCATTCTCTTTACTCACTTTCATTTCTTTGTATTATAACTGAGTAGTTATGCTGAACTGATTGACATTTTTGGGTCTTTTGTAAGTCTAAAACACTCCATCTTTATACATTTCAGAGGTAATTTTATTGCTATATACATGCATAATATTTCCTCGTGAATTCATCTAAAATTTTCCTCTTACCATTTTTCAAAAAGACTAAACGCAAACCGAATATTGGTATACATAATTGGCGCTTGATAGCCGCTGAAGCGATTTTCAGCTGAGCTCCTAATCTAAGGTATGCGTTTTGATGTTTTTCCAACAAATGGAAGGACCTACAGTTTATACTAAGCCGCCTCCGACCGGCTGATGATTTTTATGTGGAGCCTTTATTTTTTGTCATAAATACATTCCCTGCCAAAGGGGCGACCGCAATTAGAAAATTCATTTTAATTTTTTATTTATTTTTCATTCAGAGGGTCTAATTGCAGATATTACATGGACGTCAATCATGGGTTGGAGAGGCTTGTGCTGGATCACTGCTCTTCGATTACGACGTCATTTGACGTTGCTCTAGGTGATCCATTTCTCATTACCAGCCACCATATCCTTCAGATCGAAACTCAATCCATGGGGCTTATTCTCGTAAAACCTCTTTGTGCATCCAGCTTTTTCAAGTGGTTCCAAACTATTTTTTGGACATTATTTAGGTAGGAACAGTCCTCGCATGATGGTCACAATGCCACGTACGTGATTATAGATGAGTTAAAACAGCGCGCCACTTATTCCTTCTTTTCGCTGTTTGGCGCCAATCGGGAATATCAAGTACAGCCAGGTCCATCTCTACCTGGTCCTTGTAACGGAGTCCGGCTTTTCTTTTTCCTCTATTTCCAACGGCGGATACTGCATAGAAAACATTCCAAGCTGAAGTATTCTTACTGATACATGCACACATGCATTATTATCGAAGAATCATTCAAGCGTTTGAATCATCTTCACATACTAGCACTGTTCTTGTTTCGTGATTCAACTCAGTTTACGTTTATCGCACAACGAAAGCGAAAGGCAAACAAGCAATGAGGCAATAATGAACATTGAAATTACTCATATAATTCCATAAATATTCGGCATAATCTGATGTACACTACGCTCGATTTCAATTAGTCTCTGAAAATAAAAATGCAAATGAGTCAGGCAGAGCGAAGCCGAATACTAAATACGTGAGTCGATTAGAGCAAGGGCATCATTCCTACTTTTTTAAAGAAAAAAATACAAAAAATTTAAATCGAATCGGTAATGTTTATTAAAATTCGAAAGAACATTCTCTGACATTTATTTTTTGAATATTATCTCTTTCTAATGATGGCCACGGCTACGTCTCCGATGGTCCATTTATGAAATCCAATTTTGGATGTCTCTTTCGAGCATTTTGACTGGTAACTGGCGAATGATACGTATGATGTTTTGATTCAAGCCTTGAATTGAAGTGGGATTGTTCGCATATACTTTAGATTTTAGAGGAAAGAGTCTAACGGTGTGATATATCACGATCTTGGTGGCCAATCGACCGGCCGAAAACGTCAGATTATCTACCCACTGAAGTGTTCTCTCAATGAATCCATTGATTGATGCGATGTGTGGGAAGTGGCGCCGTCATGTTGAAACCAAATGTCGCCGTGATCACGTTCAGACATCAAATAGTTGGTTATCATGCCAGATAATACTGAACAAAAATAACATGACAACAAGCCGAGACTCACGTGGGATTTGTCAAAGAAAGGCTATTAAAAAAGTACCTTTACTTGGATCACCCGTTACAAATTTGTTTTCTATAAGATTTGTAATTGTTTCAGATTTTCAGAACATGCCACTTGAATTTGTTTGTGTTAGAGGCTTAAGATTGATAAAATAATGGCCTTACTCGTGTTGTTTTACACCAAACACAATAAGTAACGACTAAGATTGTTTGATATTTTTTGCGTAAGCACAAACGTAAGCCCTTCCAAGGTACGTCGTCTTATAGTCTAAATATATGTATAAGTTAACACATTGGTCTACCTGTCTCATGGTGCCGCAAAGTAAATAATTTTGGGGCTTTTCAACGTAAGCCAGTAGGCTGTGGAATAGTCCACGTCAGCATTTTCCCACTAACATGCAAATTCTTCGCTACAATAACAACAGATGCAGCAGCAGCTCACATATTGTTCATACAACAACAGCAACAACAACAACAACAACGACAACAACCAATAAATTAATTAAAGCCTCACCACAACAACAATTTCCGAATGCTTCAACTGTAACGATAAAATATTTCGTTTATAGTGAAATTTATCGTTACGATGCAGCCTTGAGCTGGATGCATTCATTACTTCCAGCTTATTCTGTGAGTCATCCTAAGTTACACTTTCTGAGTTGTTTTCTTCAGCAGTTACCCTGCTCAACACCGTCTGGATTTAGTGACTGATAAACTGTAGCAGGTTGGTCCCAACTATACCATCCACCACCTGTTGCTGAGCACTTTATTTTCCACTTTGGTTAATAATTTGCTGAGAAAAATTAAAACTGAAGAAATCAAAATGAGGCCGAAATGGCCTGTGTTAAAAAATATAATGGGAGAACTGTTGATCACTTAGCTCAGTAATGTTGGAGCGCATGTCAAAGATGGAATCGCAGTTTTTTTTTCGATGTTACATGTCTATCCTGCAATATTATGGTTTCATCAATTCGTTCCGATAATTTTGATGTAAAAGATGATCCACGGAGTGGAATTCCAATTGTCGAAAAACCGGCCATCATGCGAGCACCGTTTCGAAGCGAAGCTAAGTATTGCACAAAAAACAATATGTATGGTTGCCACATGAGTCAAATAAAAAAAATCAATCATGGACCGAGTTTCTATCGGCGAATAGTTGTGGGACCGTAACAAAACCGACCCATATATATCTCAAGCCGGTAGTGCAGCGTGAGGAAAGTGGATTACTTGCAGCAATGTCCAATTAAAATGGTCGTGGGTCTAAGGCAGTGAACCTTACGACACATTATGACGTAATTTGCACTTGTACTTACACCCATGTGTATCCACATTCAGTCCAACTCACACAGCTACTGAAGTCAGTTGACCATTCACGACGTAACGCAACGTTCATACGTCTATTGGACGCTTGTAAAGCAAAGGTCGGCGATTTGTCGAACAAAATTTCTTCAGCGACGAGGCGCAATTCTCATTCCTTCGTATCCCCCATAAATAAGCAAATTGTCGCATTTTGGGCTCCGAGTATCCTCAAGTTATTGAAGAGTTGTCCGGAGTTGTGTTTGGAGCTTACTTCTTTGAGAACGACGACGGTGAGATTCTCATTGCCAACTCGGAGCGTTGTGGACGTATGAAAGCCGATTGTGGTCTACACAAGATGGTGCGACATGACATACAAATCGAGCGAATATGGCTTTATTGCGATGTTAATTGCCCACCAAATCGTACGCTTTGACACTGTTGGATTTTTTTTGTGGGGCTACGCGAAAAACTTTAACACTCTTGATCACTTGAAAACCAATATTCGTCAATGGTCGGATACATGCCAAAAAGTGGTCGAAAATCACATCAAACGGTCCAGGAATGGATAGAACATGACACAGACTATCATTCCGAATAACAATAATTCCCGTCCCGAGAATATTTTCATGATACGCCTCTGGAATAAATTTGTACTAACAAACTCTTATATTTTGTAGAAAGAAATTTTTTTTTTTGAAGTTTGCTGAAATTCCCTAATTACTCTCTGGCCGCACCTCCATAGTAATGTTGACTCGTGTTGGGTATTGTTTAAATCTACTCAATTCTAGAGCTCCAGATACCTGGGTATCTGTATGAGCAGCTCGATACTCGCTCGATACTCGTTGCTCAACTGCTCAAATGATAATTTGAAATTTTTCAAATTTCAATTTTGTTTGTCAAAATTTCTGCAGTATCCCAATGAGTTTTACACTTTGCATAAATAAAATTAAAACTATAGAAAGCAGTTCTGGGAAGAAAGTCGAATTTTTGATTTAAAATGCTCAAAAATGCTCGAAAAAGCTAGAATTGCTCGAGCTCAAGCTCAAGCTTCGAGCAATAAGCAATGAACGAGTGTGCGAGTACTCGTTGCTCAAATGCTCGAACAGCTCGTAAATGTTCAAACAAAATCTTGAGTTCTACTCAATTCAGACCTTTTAATTCAACTTCATTTATTTAATTTGTTATTGCTTTCCAAGTAATTCGATAACAAATATGAAATATTCTTTTCTTGGTTGAATGGAAAAGAACAAACGTCAGCAGCATTTTTTGAAGTCCACTGAATTTTATTTAAAAAAGAAAAAAGTCTGTTGCTTTTAATGAATTAGTAGACTGCAGAAAATGGCTGACTATTGTCTTTACTCTCAGGTTCTATTTTCATATTAAAATTTACTGTCAATTAATCTTAGTGATTTTATTTTGTTTTGCGTTTGAGTTTGTCAAGCAGACTTTTTTTTAATAAATAAAAATAAATAGTCATTGTCTTGCCGTAAAATTTTATCTGTATATTTTATTTACGTGTACACAATTTACAACAGAAGATTAGCATAAAGTTCATTCAACCTATTCAAAGTATCGCCGTGGTCATTCCAGTTCGTTGCACACAGGTAAAGTGAACAACAAAGTGGCAGACGAATTTGCAACAAAACTGAAATTTATTATAATTGAAAAAATAATTTATCATTTTACATGCCATGACTGTAAATTTGTATATGTATATAGCAGTGGACACATAAATGGCACAAAATTAGATTTTTGTTAAATGTTAAAAATTTTCCATTGGAAGTTGCTCAAGCCATTCACTGGATACAAAAACATCAAGCAGGCCTGCTCGAAGGTGGTATAATGAAGTAAAATTGTTTGGGCGCATTTCCAGGAAAAGCACACTTCTGACAAAAAAGTACATTGGGAAGCGGTTGACTTTCGGTAGGGAAAATTCATTATGGACTGTCGAAACGAAAATCAACAGGATAGGACTAGATGCCAGAGTATTTTTCATCATTCCAATCGCCTAGAATATAATCCCAGGTTCGCTCAGAAGACGGTTCAAATAAGATATTAATTAGTTGAATGTAGAAAAGATCGATGTTTTAGATTGACCAGCCCACAGTTTTGACTTAAATCCTATTGAAAACCTATGGAATGAAGTCAATATTGAAATCACAACGAAAAATTGTAAAAAAAAATTGTTGTTATTACTTAAAGTGAAGAGTAAACTTTAGAAAAATACCAAAAAACTTGTCGTTTGTTGAAATTTTTAACGGCGCAAAAACATAAGCAAGTTGATTAAAAAAATGTGCTATTTATATGTCCACAGCTGTATGTACATATACGTGTACACGTATATTCAGATTTGAGTGCAAACTTATCGCCTTTTAACTTAATGGTCTTTGTTCGCTCTCAAAAGTATTTTAGGATTTAGTGCAGCAAAATGAGTTCGCTTCTCCCTTCTCTATTTGGTATTCCAATCAATGGTTTGCAATGTAACTTGACATCCATCTGATATCCATTAATATTCACTTATAATTTTTTGGAAAAATATCTTTGCGCTTGTTGTATACATAAAATAACTAATTGGATGTTGGATCGAAAGAGTCGCAAACAAAAAGATCATGTCACTATAGATGAAAGTGTTTTAGATACACGTAAAGTCCCAGGTTATAACATCTACTGGAACCACTACTATGAAAAGCTGGAGCAGATTTCAAGAAAGGAACATATTCATGTGAAATCCAAGGAGATGATTTAGTAAACATTTCCCAGTCTAGTGATTTTGAGTGCAAGAGTGAAGGAGTAAACATTTCATCACCCGACTACGTAAGGTCCGAATGCCGATTTCTCGCCTGAAAAGCAATGAAGCAAAGGAAACTTATGATTTGCCAGAGCTCGTTTTGACGAATGAGTGCATGTCTATTGAATGGAACCCCATCAACTGCGTCAACTATCGTGCTAAAGATCTCCATGTAGCAGACATAAGATCCCCTCAAGCAGATTGTGAGAAAAATTAGTGCCCACCATCAAAGAATTGATCAGACCCAATAGATGCATCATACGCCAAATACTTACTATTCGCCAAAACTTAGAAATACAATAGATTCGAAAAAATGTATGCCTAAGTTAAATTTGGGTTGGTTACATTCACAGTGCAATATTTATTTTCTCTTTATTTCAGTATGCTTTCGGGACTACTAGTGACGTCAAAATGACTAAACAAATGCTATTGTACAAATAAGATTATTTGATTAAAAATTACACAGGCCGGCACGATTTTGTAACCAGAAGTAGGACTATACTTTTCCGAAGGTTTTTGATGTGATAAATCCGAATCTGGATTCAAAACAGTTCCAGCACGTCAAGTTTTTGAGATAATCCAACCTAAATGTACTGACATTTAAGGTCAGTTTAGACGAAAACTCTTATTATGCATCGCCAATGAGAGACTTGCGAGCAGAACGAAACCAATTTTACAGAACTTTTGGTCATATTTCTCACAAGCAACGAAGCGAAACATATTTATCGCGTTTAGCGTTTATCAATGTGGAATAACTATCAGAGTGGAAGACAGACTTTTAATAACCTTGAAGTTCCTTCCAGCGTTTTAATGGCATTAGTCGATGCAAACTACAATTTTCTATATAAAAATGTTGGAACAAGGGAATCTAAGTCTGATGGTGGAAATTTTTCTCGTTGTCCATTGAATGCAGTGATTGAAAATAATTCAATTAAATTTCCAACAGGTAGGCCTCCAACCAGAACTACTGCGTCGTTGTCATATTGCATTGTTGCCGAAGACGTATTCGTCGCTTCCAAAAGTTTCTGACTCCAATATTACAACTCAATTTATCTACTCTGTAAAGAGTTTACAACTATCGTGTGTCACATACCCTTCGAGTTGTTGAAAATACTATTGGTCTAGCATAAATATAAAAATATTTTTTTTGTTTTTTTTTTTCAGGTCAACTTACCGGGCTTTTTTTTAATCCCCTCCTACAGAGTTGAGGAGCAGTAGGCCCTAAGGTACGAGATGCTTTCCTAACTATTCGACATGGTAAAACATTACTCACATTCAGCAAAAAGAATGAACATTATTGCACTCATAAGCAGATATATAGGTATGTATGTACGAGGCAGAAAGTAAGAGTACTGAGGTTCTTACCTCAAGGTAGATTTTATTTTCGTCATGTTGACAACGCAGTAGTGTAGCTAAACCACTTTGCAACGAAATTATTTCAACGGTCAGTATGTTGAGAACTGTCGACGCGACAACACGTTTCGTGAACAATGCCAATCCAGTATCTCACTATGTGCGAAACACGTGGCGTCATCTCTTATTTCGTTTTGAAGGGAGAACCCCCGTTTGAGATTTGTAATTGGGTGAAAACTGCATATGGTGATAAAGTTGTAATGAAGCGTGTACTACGAACGAACTGCTTGCACCGTTTGAATGAGCTATCCTGAACAAGCCCACGCATTCCTCTTATCTAACGCCTTTAGATAACAATCTCTTTACTTCACTGAAGCTGTACGTGTGTGAGAAATGGTTTTCAACTGACGAGGAGGTAAGGAAGCAGTGGAGAAGTGGGCGAAGGGGTTGGCAGGAAGCTACTTCCAGGAGAGCATAAAAAAATGTGTACCCTGGTTTATCATCTGCTTATAGAGGAATGACGACTGTGTCGAGAAATAGTTAACACTATGTACTATGGCGGCCGCGGTATCCGGGTGGTTAGCATTGCGTGCCGCTATTCGGAAGGCCAGGGTTCAAATAATGGTACGACCAACAACCAAAAATTATGGAAAATTAAATACTTCTTCAGGTTATTGTTATGTTGAATTGTTTTTGGGTTTTCGTTTAAATGGAACTGTTTCAGACCATTTATTTTTTGGAAATAGTGAAAAAATTACAACAATAGTTTTGGACGGTAGAAGTTATAGCTGCTATTTCGGAAACCACCACGTTTCCTCATCAGACTTCTTTTTTCCAAAAAATTAATTTAAATTTTCTAATCGCGGTCGCCCCTCGGTAGGGAATATCAACCCCTCCGAGTGTATTTTGACATGAAATAAAGGCTCCTCATATAAAAACATCAGCCGTTCGGAGGCGGCTTAGTATAAACTGTACTGTACCACTTGTTGGAAAAACATCAAGATGCAAAACCACAAATTGAAGGAGGAGCTCGGCCGAAAATCGCTTCAGCGGTTACAAAGCGCGAATATTATATATACTATATATATATGTACTAAAGTACCACGCAATGCATACTACACGAATGAGTCACCCCTGATAATTATGATTGCGTATGCGGCTATACATTTTTAAAAAGCCTAATTTAGCTAATTCTTGATAACAGAAAAAAATTCAGAAATAAAGCAAAAAAAAAAATTTAAAACGTCATAAATTGTTTACGTTTTTCACATATTTATATAGAACATATATACATAATATTATAATACATATATTATTCTTAGGTGCCAATGCGTCATAGTTAGCAGTAAGCATTCATTGTTAACTTTTTATTGGATGAGTGCATAAGTTCGTGCCCGATTCCGCTGGATGCCGTACGAATCGTTTGAGAGTGGCGCTCGTGAAAGAAATATATACATATTATATATCGTTGGAAAGGTGACAGTCCGAACTGTAAATCAAGCATAAAATAACTTCATTTTGATTTGAGTTGCTTAGTGAAAAGACGCATGGAAGATGAACAACGATCGGATCGGCTCGTGACTGGTGATGAAAAATGGGTCCTGTACAACAATGCTCAACGCAAAAGAACATGGAAACAGGCACACGAAGGGGCGGAACCGATGTCGAAAGGTGGATTGCATCCGATGAAGGTACTGCTGTGCATTTGGTGGGATATCCGAGGCGTGATCTATTTTGAGCTCTTGCCAGCTAGAAAAACGATCACTGCCAACAAGTATTGTCAGCAATTGGTCGAATTGAAGAAAGCAATTGATGAAAAACATCCGATTTTGGCCAATCGCAAAGGAGTTCTTTTCCATCATGACAACGCCAGGCCACATGTTGCAAAACCGACCCTGGCCAAACTGAAGGAGATGAATTGGGAAATCATGCCGCATCCCCCATATTCACCCGACATTGCACCTTCTGATTATCATTTGTTTCGATCGCTGCAGAACAATTTGAATGGAAAAAAATTTAAAAATGTGGAAGACGTCAAAAACCACCTTGACACCTTTTTCAACGAGAAACCGCGCGATTTCTTTGAATCAGGCATCCGTAAATTGGTTGAACGTTGGGAGTGGATTGCCGAACATGATGGCGAATACATAATTGATTAATAAAAGCGCTTTCTTCAAAAAATTTCAATTTTAGTTTGCACTTGAAATCGGGCACGAACTTATACACTCATCCAATACTTTATAGTATTTTATTTATTTATTATCTTCGTAGAGAAGTAGTGCTCTTTTGCTGTCCCAAAGAAGTAGCTTGAACTTGTAGTAAGACTTTTATGTACGATACACTTTTAATACCCCTTTAATGGAATTAAATAGCTCTATGCACAAGTGACGGTGATTTGCAAAACTGTAAAAACGATTAGTACTTGATGAACTCTCCTCTCTCTTCAGTGTTCGAAATTCACACTGAAGTTGCTATTTAGAAGAACTAAGGTGATACAACCCTGGCTCAAAATATCAGTTATCGTTAAGAATGTGTCAACATGGACTCTATGTCGATTCGTTAGTTTGGTAATCGGTCATTTATTTTCAATAGCGTCCGCACTTTTATCTAATCTAACCTTTCAAAAAATAAAAGTTAATTCCTGCTCATGCTCAGGATGGCGTATGAAAAAAAATCAAGAATTTAGTTTTAATACAGTCAAAGTTTTCAAGATAGTGTCGTTTAGTAGTTTCTAAAAAAACGGATCGTCTCCGTTAGTATCCCAATCGTATTCGAAGTCAATTATCAAGCGCTCGGTATCAGAATAATCATTTTTGGTTTGGCAGCGGATTCTCATCAGTAAAGAATCATATTTTTCACTTCCTTTCAACAATTGATAAAATACGAGGGGATTAACAAAAGTTCGATAAGTTTACCAAAGGCCTCTTTTTCTTTCTTTTTGGGCCTCATTTATAATTCGTGGTACCCATCGAGCAGATTTCTTCGTGTATCCCAGATGATCACTTAAGGGGTTATATACAGTTAATGGGCCAAAGAAAAGCAAATTTTTAAGAATTTTTTTTTTGAGAAGTCTTTGGAATCTATTCACTTAAAAAGTTTACATGCTTATTATGGTATTATTCAACAATATTTTAATCCTTATAACTAGTAAAAATATTTCTCTGGAGAAGAGCTACAGCTGATCTCCAGGAGGTCCTCTGAAAAAAGACGTCTTGCGGTGACCACTCTATCTCTGAACTGGATCATCTGAAATAAAAAAACCAAATAGATTTAATTAAAGTAATGTTAAATCTAGTGATTAATCATGAAGGAATAAGTAAAAAAAATTTTTTTGTCAAAATGGCGCCTTCTCAAAGAAAAAAGTCGATTTTTCAGCGAAATTTTGATTTTAAATTGTTTTTAAAAAAAAGAAAGAATTTATCCGAAAAATAAAACCTTAGATTAATCACTGAAAAATATATTCAAGAAGCTTGTGTTAAAATTTTAGACAAATCGGTTCAGCCGTTTTCGAGTTATAGTGGTCACCGATACATATATGTATGGTAGATACAGAAAATAAAATAAAAAAAATGGATTTTTTGAAAGTCATAACTGTACATAACCCCTTAATATTCGCGATTGAGCCATGGCATTCAAGCTCAATTCATTAGCAATCATTTCTTGTGTCAATCGTGCATGTTCGTCAATTGTTGACTTCACCAGAGCTACAGTGGCGTCAGCAGGGGAAGATTTTGGTCGACCTTCTCGGGGCTCGTTCCCTACCGGAAAATGTCCGGTCTGGAATTTTCGGAGACACTTAGAAATAGTCCTTAAAGACGGTGTAATCGTTCCATATGCAATTTGCCATTCACTGAATATTTATATTGGCTGTAAATTACGCTGAAACCCGAAGAGAATCACGTGGTTGAGTTTCGTCTGACATATCCTTAGCTATCAGTTGATCGTTCTACAATTTGAAAGGAAGAATAATAATAATAGAAAATATTTTTAAGAGCGAAACAATAATTTATATTTTTCATTACAGTGTCACGAGTTCGAAATTTTTGGCTAATTACTTTCTTTGGATTTACAATTTTAGAACGGTAAAATTGTTAATTTTATGCAGAACAAAGTCCATTGTGTCTGTTAGTATTATATTAATGTTACATATAAATCTTATATCTATGTTGCTGATATTATGTAGTACTTTAACGTTTTGTTGTATTTAAATCAGATTAATTTCATTAATATGCGCAAAATCGAAAACAGACCAACTAATCGTTTTCCACACTTGTCGACGGAGTAGTCAATGGCCTTGCTAAGCATTAAAAGCCCCAAAAGGGTACTTAAAGGGAACTGCAGACAAACGTCGATGAAACTTACTACTAAAATTTATTTTATTTTTAATTTTTTCATTTCAGTGACACGAGCAACAATTCTTCATTTGATATTTACACTTAAACACAGTCGGGGCGATGTCTGATGAAATTCAATAGGGAAAGCTGCTTATTTTTTAAACCAACGAATAATGGCCAAGGCGATAAATGTTTGGAAAAAGAAAAGCAAAAAAAAACCAATATGAAAATGGAAAACAAGCAAAAAATCATTAATTTCAATTTTGATGTGTGCGACCAAAACAAACAGCTGCTAGCTACAATTATTTACACTGTTCTGCACACACATTGTATACATACATAATTATTTTGCAAGAGAGGCCTCTCTGGTGTATCTATTTTTCTTATGGGTGTGTGTGTGCGTGTTAGTGTCGCCTATTGGCATATTATGTCCAATGATTAAAGTCTCTTGCGCGGCATAATGGCCTTCGAAGTGCCCCAAGGGAGTGTATGTGCATATGTGTACATAAATACCAACCGACATACATATAGTACATACGCTTGTGGGAGTACTTGCCGCAGAACGTTAGTAGGCGAATGTAAAGTGAGTGCAAAAAATAAAAACAATAAAACCAAAATGAGAAAGTAAATATTAAGAGATTTCAATGGTATATGAAATGTAAGGGAGAGTGAACGAAAATGGTGTGTAGTGAAAACACACAAAGTGCTAGAGCGCGGCTTAGGCCATATAATAAATTGTGACAATTTATTTGCGATTCGTCATTGTTTATTGGCTTTGTCGATTTGATGTTGCGACGCAGTAAATTTTAAATAATATCCTGCGTAACAAACCCAAGACCCGAAACCAAAGCAGCATACGACAGGTGTACACCATTCGTGCGGTGATGATTATACCTTTCGCACTAGTATATATTTATCTATGGTGAGGGAGGCAATTTTATGTATGTATATGCAAATATTCACAAATAGGTTTATTTTTGTTTGTGCATTTTCGTGCGACTTAATGTTTTGTTGAGACAAATAGCAGCAATTGAATATTTATAGAACTGCCAAAATCAACATCTTGACGTGATTTTTAATGCAACTTTTGCAAATTTAAATTCTTTTATGTGTGTAATTGTAAAAAATATATATACGAATGTATACGTAGATATTTCAATGACTACTATCGGCCACATAATTTCTCACCTTAGGGAGGTGAATTGGCCGCCGAGAACACGCGTAAAATAGTATCGGCCAGTCTGCGCCAAAAATTGGTCGAAAATAACCTCAAACGGATTGATGTGCGCGAAAATTCAATGCCAAGGTTCAAACTTTATCATAAAAAAGGAATTTCATGAAAAAAGTCATTTAAATGAGTTTTATTTACGTTTATTTGGCGAGACCTTATTAAACGACAGATCCGGAGCCCAAATTCGGTGCTGGTTTTATATTACAGGCTACTAGATCCTGAAGCTTAGCCGCTTATGCTTCTCAGCGGTAGTCAAACCGACCATACTCTGTGGTAATTTGATAAGATAGCCTGAAGAACAAAAACCTCATATCGAAAATCAGTGCAATGGATGTGCTAAGCACAACTACAACACCTTTACTCTAAAAGATATTCGGCACACTGCTAATCGACATCGCACTAGAAAATTCGTAGATCGTAATATAAGGTTTCCTGGTACAATAAGAGAGTGAATGTCGCAGAAACCGATTAAAACTGATCGAAGGGTGTCCAAATCTATTGCGCTGAGGGGAGCAATCTTCGCTACAAAGAAAGTTGCGAAGCGTAGTAATATCGGTGACAATATTGTTGTCAAAGGCTATTAAATGCTTAACCTCAAAGCGTATTACGTCAAACAAGTAGTAGAAAAGACAGCTGTAGGGAAAAAACTGTTGATACGACTACCAAATGTAAAGTAAATCTTGCGACTGAGCTGGAACAGAGCATACCAAAAACACTGAAAACTCTGTAAGGGGATTTAACGAAAAGGTTGGATCGCGGCTCCTGGTGAATTGGTATAGCTAAGCGGTCTGCTGGATCAACTCGATTTACCTACGCAAGCAGCGAAGAAAGACACAGACAGTTTTTTCTCACATGACCTAGAAAAGAATGCTTCACTGTTATAGCTCTAAGGATAGACTACAACCTACCTCTATTTTGTACCACACTACTAAACAGATAATGATGTCTCAGTCAGCTATTGTAACCTAACCATCACCGATTGCTTGCATTCACATCGGCGGATTAATGTGGTCTTCGCAAAAAGTTTTCCACTCCGTCGGAAAGATTACATTAATAGTTGAAGTATTGAAGTTCCCCATTAGAAACTTTGAAGAAATTTGCTAAAGGTTACATGAAAACATTTTTCCAGCGATTTGAAGATTGAGAGAAAAGTTGAGGCAAATATGTATGTAAGTATATTTATTGATGAGCATTTACTTCAAAGCGACCACAATAGCCGAGTGGCTGGCATTGCTTAGAGCTATTCTGAAGGCCAGGGTTCGACTGCTGGTCCGACCAACATCCAGAAACATAGAAAATTAATTTTTTTAATTGCGCCCCTCGCCAGGGAATATCAAGCAATATAATCTTAATAACCCTGCAGGGAAAATTACTAGTTGTTAACTGGAAGCTACAAATAGAACGAGGAGCTCGGCCAAAAATAACTTCAGTAACAACAAAGCGTTAAATTATTATAATTATTATGATTATTATTTGTTTCAAGGATTTAAAATATAAATTCGAGAGTCAATTAAAGAAAAAATAAAAATACCCAGAGTTTTTGAACAAACCTTGTACTTTATTTACTTAGTAGTATATATGTATGTGTATATTTTACTTTAGAATTGCGCAGTTGAAATATTATATAATGTGTTCGGTTCACATTTGTTTTGTTTAAGCTCTGCCATGCGTATTCGCCTTTGATGTTTCAAAGTTTTTGATAAAAAACATTTTTAAAACACTTTTTTTACGAGAAACAAATTATTAATATTTACCTTTCGAGTCGTTATTGCCTTTTATTGAAACTTCGTCTGCGTGACACTGTTAAGGGGTATTAACAAATATTTTTGCTCTTCTCAATGTTCACTCACCTGTTTGTTTAATGTGATTTTTATGACATTCCATTTAAATGTGATTAAAGTAATTATATTGGTTTACAGCTCATTTAACATATTGACACAGTTGCATGCGTTTTTCTTGTCTTTATTGCATGCCTAAAAAATCTGGGTAGGTATGCATTACTCAAAGGGTTTGAAAATTTCATTACGAAAGGCTTATTTTTTCTGGTCTCCCGAGCAATGAAGTGAGCCACTTAGAAAATAAAAGCCTACACCCCAAGGGTATTATGTGCCCATAGCTAATAGCCTAAAGAGGTAGGGACTACATATCCCTCTTTCAGTCAGGTGGTATGGCTGGGAAGTATGCAGTAAAATGGCTAATTGGGCTATTAGCTGGGAGTACATTGAGTGTTAGGCTCTTAGTTTCTAAGTATATTTTCGGAGCATTTCAATACTGCTTCGTATTACGTTCCTCCGATTTGGTATGGATAGATACGTAGTCGACACACACACAACAGCCGATTCTACGGGCCGGAGTTGATCCGGATTTTATACGGCTAAGAATTGTCGCCTTTTCGGCGACCTAACCTCGTTGAAGACATCAGGTAAGTCTAGTTTGGGTATATCAACGGAGCATCAACTCAAAGTAGGATTGCTTCAAATTCATCTACTCAGGACTAACTTTGGATCAAACATTGATTTGACGGATTAATTCTGTAGCGCCCGCTATAGACGACTCCACCAATATTCCATCTCGGTTAGATGCAAACTGTATAATGGCTAGAGTCATCTTAAATCGTACTAAGGGAGTGTACCCCACGTTACGAGTTCCCCTGCCTCCGCAGCTGTGCCTTCTTCACCCCTACACACTTTTAGTAAGCACCCTTGCCCCTCCACGGTCCAATGGAGCTCTCCGCGATATGGCTTACATGGATCGCCAATGGCGATCTCGGAATCGAAGAACCATCTAGAGAAGGCAAAGACCTCGAACTGCATTGAACGACCTGAGTAATACTGGTACATTGAAGATTACAGTATTGTAGTCGACTTAATTCCTAATAATCCAGTCTTGGTTCCGACATACCCAAAGTATGTCCTGCATTCAAAGAGACCCCGCACCACACTAATCAGATTTTTACATGCCACTTAAGACCTACTCATCTAAATCCTCCTCTGGTCTGAAACCCGTCGAAAGAGCTCGTTGCTTGGACCTCCCGTTGGACGACCTTGACGACTTAGACTAGTCTCGCCTGCTCCTAGGCTGTGTTGGAGAAACGCTACGACAATAACAACAGTACCTAAAAGAGTATTCGTTTGAATGGAAAGTGTTCCAAGTGAGAATTGTAAGTAAAATTATATCCACCCACTAGCTTTTAGCCATTATGTCCAAAATTCTTTCAGTTATTGAACACAATAGAGTATGGATTTAGTCAAAAACCAAGCACGATGGAACCGGTTTATAGACAGAGATATAAAGAGGAAATAAACTTTTCATTTTAGGAGAAAAGTATTACACACCTGCTTTTCTCGATATCATATTTGCAATTGACCCTATACTATCTCATCTCCACACATTTGGCTTGCCGATGCTGGAAGGAAACCCCATTTAGGACTTGGGCTGTTGGTACTACTATTCTATTCGAATCTAGGCCAATAAAACCCAATAATATATATATACTTCACACCAATGAGACTAAATATTTTGGAATACATCTTGATATAAGTCATATAAGAAGAGAGTCTTCAAAATTTCAATGATCAGCATCACCGCAGTACTCAATTTAAAAAAACACGATATACAGCGCTTCCTGCGATTTTGAGTTTTCCACAGACGGGACAGGGACAGAAGAAGACGGGTTCTGGAGAAATATACTACAGCGACCATATAAAGGAGCACAAATTGGGTGTCGGATTTGTGGTAGTAGAGAGACTCCGTCGCCGAGTACTGGCATTCACTACGGTGGATGAACGTATTACAACAAAACGTATTAAACCGAAATTTTTCAAAACAACGCTGATTTGTGCCCATGCCCCGACGAATGAAAAGGACGATATAACCAACGATACTTTTTATGAGCGAACATACCTATGAACGCTGCCCCCACCACGATGTATGATCCGACCTGACGAGGTGCAAATAGCGAATGCCAGTTTAAAGAACGACAAAGCCGCTAAAGCTGACGGATTGCCTGCCGAGCTATTCAAACAAGGCGGTAAAGACCTGACGTTTGGAACTTGTGCTCTGCCCAATCCATAAAAAAGGGGACCTGTGGCTTTAAACCTGTCAAATCTACTATTGACTAGATATCCACCATGCACCAAATCTTGGAAAAGACCCGTGAAAAAAAGATCGACACACACCACCTCTTCGCCGATTTTAAAGCAGCCTTCGACAGTACGAAAAGGAGCTACCTACGTGTATGTCTGATTTTGGTATACCTGAACAGTATTTCGTTACAATACGAGGTTTTAGACAAGGTTATTCCTTATCGTGGAACTTCATTAATTTATTACTGGATAAAATAATAAGGGATAGGGAAGGTACAATCTCCTTTAAAGAGTGTACAGCTGCTGCGTACGGCGATGATATTGATATTATTGACCTCAACAACCGAGCCGTAAGTTTTGCTTTCTCCAGGCTGTATAAGGAAGTGAAAGAT
Source organism: Ceratitis rosa (assembly GCA_037013455.1). NCBI lineage: Eukaryota > Metazoa > Arthropoda > Insecta > Diptera > Tephritidae > Ceratitis > Ceratitis rosa. The sequence goes on along the minus strand of JAWMAG010000005.1, from coordinate 9,949,007 downwards.
ATGGATCTGGTAATTTGTGTGATTACACAAACAATCTTCGCATTCGCGACTCGGCTCCCACGTCACTGTTGCCAGTCATATGTTTGTAATCGTAGATAATGCGTCTATCTTTAGACTGAGTAGGCAATTGAGTAATAAAGTTCTCTATCGATGAAGAAAGACCAAGCTCTATAAGTCGCTCATCGTCCCCGTCCATCTATATGATGCGGATGAAAACATCTGGTGAGTCGGCGTTAGGAGTTTTCGAGAAAAAGGTTTTGTTTGTGGAGAAGCCCGCAGTCGATGGAATAGTGAGCTGTATGAGCTTTATAAGGATATTGACATGGTTAAGCGAATCAATAAACTGTAGCTACGTTGGCTAGGAATACTCCAGTTTTCGGTGCAGCACCCGCCGGTGGAAACAGAGGAAGAAGAAGACCTCCACTCCATTGGAAAGACCAGGTAGAGAAAGACCTGGCTGTACTTGCTATTCCCAAATGAGCCCCAAACAGCGATAAGAATAAATGAATGGCGCAATGTTATTCTTGGATGAGTGCATAAGTTCGTGCCCGATTCCGCTGGATGCCGTACGAATCGTTTGAGAGTGGCGCTCGTGAAAGAAATATATACATATTATATATCGTTGGAAAGGTGACAGTCCAAACTGTAAATCAAGCATAAAATAACTTCATTTTGATTTGAGTTGCTTAGTGAAAAGACGCATGGAAGATGAACAACGAAAAAGATCATATGCGTCATATTATGTTATACGAATTCCGCAAAGGAAAAACAGTGGGCGCTGCAACTAAAGATATTCGCGAAGTTTATTTGGACCGTGCTCCAGCACTCCGCACAGTAAAGAAATGGTTCGCGAAATTTCGTTCTGGAGATTTTAACCTCGCAGTGGACGGCCTTCTGAGCTTGATGACGATGTTCTAAGGACTTTAGTTGCGAATAACTCACGTATTTCGACGGAAGAGGTTGCCAGTGAATTGAACGTCAACAAATCAACTGCGTTTCGTCGTTTAAAAAAGGTTGGGTACACTTTGAAGCTCGATACATGGGTGCCACATCAGTTGAGTGAAAAGAACAAAGTGGACCGTATGTCAACAGCAATTTCTTTGCTTCGACGGATCAAAAACGAACCTTTTTTGGATCGGCTCGTGACTGGTGATGAAAAATGGGTAATGTACAACAATGTTCAACGCAAAAGAACATGGAAACAGGCACACGAAGGGGCGGAACCGATGTCGAAAGGTGGATTGCATCCGATGAAGGTACTGCTGTGCATTTGGTGGGATATCCGAGGCGTGATCTATTTTGAGCTCTTGCCAGCTGGAGAAACGATCACTGCCAACAAGTATTGTCAGCAATTGGTCGAATTGAAGAAAGCAATTGATGAAAAACGTCCGATTTTGGCCAATCTCAAAGGAGTTCTTTTCCATCATGACAACGCCAGGCCACATGTTGCAAAACCGACCCTGGCCAAACTGAAGGAGATGAATTGGGAAATCATGCCGCATCCCCCATATTCACCCGACATTGCACCTTCTGATTATCATTTGTTTCGATCGCTGCAGAACAATTTGAATGGAAAAAAATTTAAAAATGTGGAAGACGTCAAAAACTACCTTGACACCTTTTTCAACGAGAAACCGCGCGATTTCTATTAATCAGGCATCCGTAAATTGGTTGAACGTTGGGAGTGGATTGCCGAACATGATGGCGAATACATAATTGATTAATAAAAGCGCTTTCTTCAAAAAATTTAAATTTTGGTTTGCACTTGAAATCGGGCACGAACTTATGCACTCATCCAATAATTCAGCTTTAATCGCGTAAGCAGCATATACCGCAGTAAAGAAGATGAACTAAGGTAAACACGAGTTCATAACATTTCGATATATATATATAAATATATTTACAATATGTGATATCAACGCCACCTGTGTCAAATATAGGTACAAGTATATATGTGTATATTGATATAATTAATTTTATAATTAAATTTAGTCTTAGCAAACTTTTCTTTAGATTCCATCGATAATCTTTTATAATTAATTAGTGAACACGTCTCTTTATATTTTTTTGTTGACACTTTTTTCATTACAGTCACTTATATCTATGAACATTTCCTTTAATATTTAATGTTTGATTTAAATTAATGCCGTGTTGGCATTCACTTGCGTTTCTTTTACATTACACTAAACGCTTTAATTCTCAATTTATGTATACGCAAATATACCTATATACATATATGTATCATTTCCACTTTTTAACATTTTCCAGGTTCCCTCTCTGCTGGCGCTAGTATCGAGGGACTCTAGTGAATACCGGTGAGTGAGCTTATTTACAGATTATCTATTTAATCGTATACTAGGGTGGGTAAATAAATATAAATAAATGAATTAATTAATTAATGAAATACAATATAAAAAGTGTTGTAGGCAGAAAAGGAAATCAAGGAAATGTCAAAGAAAGGAAATTTTTGGAAAATAAATACAAATAAACCATATTTTCAAATATGAAATTTCGCTGAAATTAGAATGATTTGAAAAATGGAATAAATTCTTCTTTTTCAGGTTTGATGTATGTGCTGCTCTTGTGCAAAAGTCGACAACTATGATATAAATTCTAATATCTTACTATATTGGAGATCTAAAACGATTATCCACTTGAAGGAAAGACCGATGGTTTGCTGGCTAATCTATTCAAATATCGCATCCAAGAATCGACAAGGTATACCAGCTATTTCAAAAATATGCGCTGCCCAATTCAAAAGATAAAGAACTCCTCTTCTGCTCAATATCAGCTTTTATATAAAAGCTAAATCCAGCATAGCCCAGATATTCAACATGCGGTATATACTACCTCTTTCTCAGTTATAAAGTAGTCTTCTACTGCGCCACTGTGTCTGAATTCCATATATTGGATGAGTGCATAAGTTCGTGCCCGATTTCAAGTGCAAACTAAAATTGAAATTTTTTGAAGAAAGCGCTTTTATTAATCAATTATGTATTCGCCATCATGTTCGGCAATCCACTCCCAACGTTCAACCAATTTACGGATGCCTGATTCATAGAAATCGCGCGGTTTCTCGTTGAAAAAGGTGTCAAGGTGGTTTTTGACGTCTTCCACATTTTTAAATTTTTTTCCATTCAAATTGTTCTGCAGCGATCGAAACAAATGATAATCAGAAGGTGCAATGTCGGGTGAATATGGGGGATGCGGCATGATTTCCCAATTCATCTCCTTCAGTTTGGCCAGGTTCGGTTTTGCAACATGTGGCCTGGCGTTGTCATGATGGAAAAGAACTCCTTTGCGATTGCTTTCTTCAATTCGACCAATTGCTGACAATACTTGTTGGCAGTGATCGTTTCTCCAGCTGGCAAGAGCTCAAAATAGATCACGCCTCGGATATCCCACCAAATGCACAGCAGTACCTTCATCGGATGCAATCCACCTTTCGACATCGGTTCCGCCCCTTCGGGTGCCTGTTTCCATGTTCTTTTGCGTTGAACATTGTTGTACAGGACCCATTTTTCATCACCAGTCACGAGCCGATCCAAAAAAGGTTCGTTTTTGATCCGTCGAAGCAAAGAAATTGCTGTTGACATACGGTCCACTTTGTTCTTTTCACTCAACTGATGTGGCACCCATGTATCGAGCTTCAAAGTGTACCCAACCTTTTTTAAACGACGAAACGCAGTTGATTTGTTGACGTTCAATTCACTGGCAACCTCTTCCGTCGAAATACGTGAGTTATTTGCAACTAAAGTCCTTAGAACATCGTCATCAAGCTGAGAAGGCCGTCCACTGCGAGGTTGATCTTCGAGGTTAAAATCTCCAGAACGAAATTTCGCGAACCATTTCTTTACTGTGCGGAGTGCTGGAGCACGGTCCAAATAAACTTCGCGAATATCTTTAGTTGCAGCGCCCACTGTTTTTCCTTTGCGGAATTCGTATAACATAATATGACGCTTATGATCTTTTTCGTTGTTCATCTTCCATGCGTCTTTTCACTAAGCAACTCAAATCAAAATGAAGTTATTTTATGCTTGATTTACAGTTCGGACTGTCACCTTTCCAACGATATATAATATGTATATATTTCTTTCACGAGCGCCACTCTCAAACGATTCGTACGGCATCCAGCGGAATCGGGCACGAAATTATGCACTCATCAATACCTCTTCGGCTCAAGGCGAAGTTTCAAGCAGAGTAAAACTCTAGCGGCCGCAATAGCCGAGTGATTATCATTGTGTACTGCCATTCTGAAGATCAGAGTTCGAGTTAGATAAACATCAAAAATTATAGAAAATTAATTTTTCTAATTGTGGTTGTCCGTAGGGAATGTTAAGCCTTCCGAATTCATTTCTGACATAAAATAAAAGTTCATCATAATAATCGATCGGCTTTTCGTAGGCGCCAAAGCAAACGCAAATCATGCTGAAGCGGTTTTCGGCCTCCTACTCCAATTTTTAGGTTGTATCTTGATGTTTTTCCAACAAATGAAGAAACCTAAAATTTTATCTAAGCCGCATATATACCTATAACATAACACTCTACCATGTTACTTCTTTAAATTAATGCTGTAGAAAACAGTATGAGCTGCCCAAACTGGAAATAGAAGCGAAACAAACGGGTCAGGTATTGAACGAAGAAGTTTGGATAATTTCGTTAAGACCAAAGACCACATTAATCTGAAAGGCTAAAGCCTAATTCTCTCATTGAAAAAAAAAACTCTACAAGGCGCTGATCATACCCGTCCTTACTCGCAGCCGATGGACTGTTTCGACCAGTAGCGAACCAGCAGACTATGTTGAGAAGGCCTGTGTATAATAGTTGCAAAATTCCAGAAACTTAATAACTTTAAGGACGTTATTGTGTGTGTTAAGATACTTCTCTCAAATCCCAGAGCTCAAAACATAATCAAAAAGAAAAGATCTCGAACTGGTTACAACTCAAATTTTCTCGCATCAAACTACCAAAAAATATTTACTTTAATGTGTAGGTATTTGTACAATTTTTATTACAGAAAATCTGGCAAGGAAATGATAAAATAGAGAAAATTCTAAGAAATTAAAATAAGAAAATAGATAAAATGATAACAAAAATATAAAAGCGAAGTGGATGCAGAGTAGATGTAAAAATTCTCGGAAATTGGCACGACTGTGTACGTTTCTCCTACAACAGACCGCAACATTGTGGCCAAGAAAACAGCTATATTTTCCATCTAATGCGCCTGAGAAGAGAAAAATCATTTTTTTTTTTCATTGCAATACTCATAAAATCGGAAATCATTCATATGGCATGCCATCTGCAGCGACTACTTGCAACACCTGCAATAGCTGACTGCCAATTCACATTATGGTTGATTTGTTATTTTTGTTTTTACATAAAAAATACTTAGAAAAATTGGGTAAGGTTAAAATTGACGACAAAAAAAGAACACTCACGCACACTAACAAACATCAATTTATACTTGTACATACAAAAACTAATATAAATAAATAAAAATCCGAATTCGATCGCATACAGTGCAGCAACTTTATGGCTAATGTTACAGCAATCGTATTTGCAGATGGCATTTATTTCATTGTAAGGCATAGACACATGCATAGTGGTGCTCATAAACAAACGAACAATAATTCAAGGTGAAATAGATATATGTACAATACTTATGTATGTGTGACGGTTGTAGCTGCAGCAATAAATAGAATTGAACGGCAACACAGCTTCAGCCCTCTTACATTGGCAGTCTGTTGAAGAGATTGTTGTTGTTGTTGTTGTTGTTGTTGTTGTTGTTGTTGTTGTTGTTGTTGTTGTTGTTGTTGTTGTTGTTGTTGTTGTTGTTGTTGTTGTTTCACTGTTACTGTTTTTGTTGTTGTTGTTGTTGTTGTTTTTTGTTGTTGTTGTTGTTTTTGTTGTTGTTGTTGTTTTTTTTTTTTCTGTTTCTACTGCCGCCAATGCCACATATCAAATGGAATTTAGCGCACACAACACAAATCAATGCAAGCGAACGCGGATTTCGTTTTGATTTACCATCATTTGACAGTCGTTGCTAGCATTTTACTGGGGAAAGGCAAGTAACAACAACAGAAACAAATATTGTTAGTAGTTTCAGATGCGTTGTGACAATTGGCAATTTCCCATCGAGTCAACTATGCTTCACCATGCCACTGGAGTTATGCGCTGTTAAGGTGCAAGGAGTGATTGTGTACGTGTAAATGTGTACGTACGTATGTACACACATATCCACCATAATAGTATATCCACCAAAAATAGAAAAGTTCCAAAAATTCACCACTTAAGACGCCATAAAAAATTATTTATTATCATTTGAGTTTGAATTGCATACATGTTGTGACTGTGCGACAAGTTGAAGCAGGCGTTAAATGGTATCTAACTATACTCGTATATAACTATGTATCTATGTGTGTACGGCATACATATAAGACTTCTGTGACACTTTCGCTGTCATCGCACCTTCATGGAAATTCTAAAATCATTTATGGCATTTTCAATAGATTCTCGCTGGTTTCATTTCTCCTTTCTCTCGTGTCTCCTATTTTGCACAGTGCAGGCGATTTATAGCTTAAGCTGCCTCACGTGCCACACAAAGAATGGCTGACATTGGCGTAACACTTGCAATGACCTTGTAAATAGCGCTTACACCTACACATATATAACAAAATACATATGTATAATTGTAAATCTTTATTCTACATACATATCGACGCCTGGTGCACATAAACTAAGTTGAATATAAAATAAACGGATAAAAGTTATTTCGAATTTCGAATATGCCTATGATAATATAAAAAATGTTTTAAATGAGAATCAGATTCATAATCCGCTCGAAAATTTAATACGCAATTAATTTTACGGTTTTGTGTCACTCAGCAGCCAAATTCTCGTTACGCAGATAACTACAAACAGTTAGTCGATAAATTCTAGATCAAGTGTACAACTTTGTTGATTTGGGGATTATGATGGACCTTCAACTACTCATCAACTCAACTCAATCAACTTCCATCTTCATATAAACACCATCGCACATCTTTTAAAACCCATTTAGTCGGCTGTTGTTCTCCTTCACGCTAATACGCATAAATCCACCATTCATCATGTGCCACCTTGTCATATATGGGTTTCGAAGCACTGCTATTGTATTTTTCTAACATTTCTCTCGACGAAGTTCGGTTTGCAGTGATCTACGACTTCGATGGAATTCACCACACCACCGATAAACACTGGTCCTTGATGGAGCTTCATTGCTATAACTTCTCATCAGTTCATCGCTGTACTGTTGCTGAGTTGATGCACATCGAAAGTTGTAAAAAATTAGATGAAAAATTTAAAATACTGTAAGCAACACAAAAAGCACTTGCATATCTACTAAGATTACCAAATTCCGAAATATAAAAGACAACAGGAAGAAGAGTGCTTGACATCATATAAAAGGTAAGCTTTTACAATCGATTATCGATGAATTCTTGAAAATTATTTCAATTCAATTCAATTCAATTCATTTATCAAAGATTTACAAATCTTACAGACTGGTGACTGGTGATGAAAAGTGTACAACTTACGGCAACGTTGAATGAAAATCATCGTGGTCGAAGGCCACTGAGCCGGAAGAAATGGTATGCCAGTCACGATTAACGGCCAGGAAGGTTTTTTTTGTATGTTTGGTGGGGTCGACAAGGAATCATTTACTATGTGCTGCTTTCCTACGGCCCTTCACTTCATTCGGACCTGTACTAACAGCAATTGTAGCGTCTGAAAGAAGCAACCACCCTGGAGCGAACAGCTTTGGCCAGCTGGAGGAGAATTGTGTTTCATGAGGACAACACCAGACCACGCACATCAAAAGTGACGGGCCAGAAGTTTCGGACCTCGTACCAAGTGATTCGTACCTGTTTCTGGATATGAAAAAATATTTAGCTGGTGAAGGATTTACCTCAACAGAGCCTTTGAAAATCAGTTGTGCCAAATTTTTTGCCAAAAGAGACAAGGATTTCTTTAGGAGAGGTATAATGACAAAAATTTAACGAGCAAATGCACATTTGACATAAATAAAGCAATTATTACCTTGAAGAGCAGTACGATTTTCATATTAGAGCTCGTGTTATTTATCCAATTTTTGAGGAGATACAGTACAGAGCGTCATAGAAGTGTATGTAAGCGACAAGCGTTGAGCATAACATTGAAATTGTATAGCTCCGTCATGTGTGACAGTCCACGCAAATGTTTGACTGTCATACTGCAGTTCTATTACACAAGGTTATTACAGCTCACGGCTTTTGGGCTTCCACCTACTACCCGCTGAGTAGTCAACACCGATTTGGAGGCAAGCTAAAGGGAGAAGATTGTTGTAGTTATGCTTATGATTGGAATTGACGGGAAACAAAATTATGTTTTAATGAAAGCCTTGGGTGAGAGACGCACCTTCTGATGGCAAGTCCTGCAAATGTACAAAAAATCACGATTTGAGGCCATGCACCTGGATGCACCGAAGATTATTTTCCTCTTTGGAAGTACATAGTTTTGTTATAGTAAAATTACCTCTCTGCTTCTTATTTGAAATTTACGTTCCTTTTGCAAATTTATATTCCTTTCACCTCATTTCCACATTATATTGATTTTAAATTTATGACTTCTTTAATATGCATTATCCACTGAATATTAAATTTGCTAAATAAACCCCATTTTGTGACTTATTGAAAAAATAGCGCGCGAAAAGCGCACGAAACTGAAGTCACGTAGACGTGATCAACTGATTACGCTTGGCGCAGATTTTGGCTATGAATGAAAATCTATATATCTACATATATTTTAGGGCAAAACTGTGTACAAAAGAGGAAAAATTTTAAATTTTAAGCACATTGAAAAAAGAAAATTTTGTAAAAAATATGATTTAAAAGAAAAAAAAACTTGTATTGTCAATTGGCAAGAAGCAAAAATATATAATATTTTAATAAAATTTATGTATAAATTTTTTTTAGCTAATTGTAGTATTATAAAGGCAATTACATTTAACTTTCCATTCTCAGAATAAAAAATTCTTAAATTAAGTATGTATTGTGTATTGAAAAATTACATAATTCCCTACAAAACAGGCAATTAAAATGGGCAAACATGTCAACACTCGACACTTGACGCAAACGTGACATGAAACACTCAAAAGGCACACAACCATACTCACCATCACATGCACATGTACTTATGCATGCAAATTAGTGGACTATTGTGTATGCGCGTGTGTACATATTAATATGTGTGTGTGTGTGTTTGTGTTTATTAAAAATTACCTCTATGCTACTTTACGGCGCTGTCACCTAAAATGAACAAGCGAATGAGCAAGTGTTAATGCCATGACACATATTTATTTTAATTGTAGGCTTTACCTGTCACTATTGTCAGTTGAGTGAGTGAGTGATTGCGTGCACAAATGGCTGAGTGAACGGTTTGTAGTGATGCATTGGAGTGACATTTGTGCATATGTGTGTGACCAAGTGTTGAGTAATTGTGGTAAGAATATTTGATTTATTTTTTATTTCTTAAACAAAAAAAAAACAATTAAAAATAATTTAAAACTGTTACCCACACATGTTTATGCGAACTCATAGATATGCACAATACCTGTTTTTGTAGTTCCACATACATACGTGTATACCTACTTTCATGTTTGCTTGTTATGCGTCAGCGGTCGTCAGGGCGTATGAGCAATTAAATGTATTTTTAATGATAGTTTCTGTTAACGGATATAAAACTACATTTATATTATTAATTAAGTACTTGCAAACGAAATATGATTGACATAAATGTCATTCAAAGATATAAAATAATATTTGTTTGTGTATGTAAATAGAGGTGTTAATCGTCTTTAAAATGAAGCTACATAATTTAGTTTTATTTTTTTGTTTCTCAAAAAGCAAAAAAAAAACAACTTAATTTGAGGTAATCATTTATTTAATTACTATTTATTTTTTTATTTATGAATTCATTCAATTATTTGATTGCTTATGTAGTTTTTCTTTTTATTTATTTATGATATACAGTGGAACCTCGTTAAGAGAGTGCTCAAGGGTCCCTGATTTCTTTTTCGCTCATAGTAGCTGTACAAATGTATTTAGTCTACAATACAAATATGCAGTGAAAACCATATTGCAGGTAATCCATTTCATATATTTTTATTATTTCTCGGACACTTGGGTCAAGCTTCTCAAGCTCCGCGTACTCATGCATCTCGGCCTCTTACTTTTTTCCCCTGCAAATGCGTTTTGTTTCCCTCTTCAGCTCTTGGTATCTGTCTCACCCCACACTTGTTGTGGGCGATCGCAAGGTTGCGAGGTAGACAGTCTGTTTTCTCTTCGCTGCGACATGGCAGTCCTTATCGTACCAGCTGTTTTTGCGACCTTTCCGAAATCCAATAGTTTCGTTTGCAGCTGTACGCAGGGAGTTTGCAATGCCGTCCCACAATTCCCTTATGCCGGGTTGCTGATGAGTGCTCTCCAGAGAGCAGGTGTGACAGTCGAGTAGAAAACCGCTTGGCAGTCTGTTGTGATTGCAACTTTTCAACGTCGAACATTCCATGTGTTTGTTGACGGATGTTCTTCGATACACAGAGGCTGCGACAAGAAAGTGATCCGAGTCAATGTTGGGACTTCGGAACATACGCACATCTAAAACACTGGATACATGTCTTCCGTCTATCACAACATGATCGATCTGGTTGGAAGTTTTCCGATCTGGAGACAGCCAAGTAGCTTGGTGAATTTTTTTGTGCTGGAATCTAGTGCTACAGACAATCATATTTCGGGCCCCGGCGAAGTCGATCAGCCTCAGCCCAAATACCTTCTTTGCATACCCTAACGTTGAAGTCACCAAGAACAATTTTCACATAGTGTTGAGGGCAGCGCTCATGAGTACTCTCCAGGCGCTCGTAAAAGGCATCTTTGGTCAGGTCATCCTGACGCAAATTACCGTGGTGTTAAAGAATTTAGTTTTGATGTGGATTGTGGCGAGACTTTCATCCACCGGAGTGAATGCCAGTACTCGGTGACGGAGCCTGTTTCCCACCACGAATCCGACACCAAATTTGCGCTCCTTTATATGGTCGCAGTAGTAAATTTCACAAGACACAGCCGAAAGCCGATGTTGCTAGCGCTGCGTACCATAGTTTATATAATAAGTTTTTTTTGTTATGTAAGCTTTAATAAATAAAAATAAATAAATTTCACAAGGACCCACCTTCTTCCGTCCTTGTCCCGTTCATTACATTTCTGGGCAGCGGCACATTCCCAATTAAGGGCGCGAACATTCCAGGTGCATGCTCTCAAATCGTGATCCTTTTAACGTTTGTAGGGGTCGTCATCAAAAGGTCTCTCGTCCGAGGCTGATTTAAATTTTTCATTGGGTTTTGTTTTTCATGTGGTGGGTCCAAAATCGCTCTTGCTTATACCTATACTTCTTAAAAAAAATTTTATCCACATTTTAAAAATTTTTTGTGACCATAATTTACAGAGAAGTGGCAACTCCCAGTTCTTTTTTAGAATTCTAATAAAAAGGAAATCAAATAAGAAAATATATTTATTTATTTATTATTTGTAACACATTTACACAATTTAAAAAAATTCTCTATTTTCTAACTATCGCTATGAAATTCTAAAAGTTTCAACTTCTCAAAATTGTAATGCAAAAAATATTCAAGTAAAATTCATAAATATTACATTTTTTTTATTTAATCAAACATTTCTCATTTCTTTGCATTCAAAGGAATTTTCAAATACATTTCGCTTTGTAATTACTAAATGAAAATGAATGAAAAGAAAAGAAATTCTTAAAAGTCTTTACTCAAAATGCAATTGAATGCAATGAAGGCCATCATCAGCCAACAGCCAAAGGCCAACATCCATGGAGAAATATTCTCTGTGGACATAAAAAGCAAAAGCACAAATATACTTTTATGACTTTTATTTCTTTCTCGGAATTTTCTACAATGCGTCGCTTCTTAAATTTCTTTACGACTCTTACAAATGTATATTGACATGAGTATATATAGTAGTATATATATGTATATGTACATACGTATGAAGTATGAAATGGCTAACGAGATTGACACAAATAAAATAATCAATAAATTGATCCTTAAAAGTAATTTTCAATCACCGGCAAACATCTTACTCCCAAGCACTCACATTACATTCGCATTTATGTCGGCACATATGTTTGTAAATACTGATGTTTGTACAAATATTTAGACCAAAGCAAGCACAGAAACTAAAGTTCTACATACAAACATATACACCACTTGGGCAGACAATACTGATTGATTGAGTTTTTGTTCAAATGTTTGTTTAGTTGTCTGCAATTTTCTCTGCCGTTCTGCTGATATATTTCTATATTTGTTATTTGTTTTTGTAATTTCGATGCAGTAAGAAATCAAATTAGTGTGAAAAACACTGGTACGAAAAAGGACTAAATTGGTACTAATTAAACAACTACCTTTCTTATAAGATTACAAATCCTTTTTAGAGTGCAACAGCTCTTGCCAGTCGCCTTTTGCGTTGAGTACAATTTCTTTAGTTCGTTACACCAAACGTGGGTTGGTTATCGTCGACTTGGTCTTTTCAGCAAAGTTGGGGTTGTCTTCTTCGTCGTCCGTCATCGGCTTCTTTGTCTATATAACAGCAGCGGTTATAGTCTTGTGATGCACTAACTACACAGAGTCGTCGTTTATACAATAATCCTCCACAATATGAGAGGAACTGAAGATCTTGAAAAATATTTCTCTTTACAACACCCCAAATATGACAGTAACCATCTGTGGTACTTATGTACAGCACCATTTAATAGTACAATAGCAAGGGCTAACAGAACGTCTTGTAAAGCGTTAGTTTTGCTGGTCGAGAGAGAACTCTACTTCATATTTGCTTACTAAATCCATAGTAACACCTATTGGCATGTGCACTTCTGCTCTTAATATTCAGATTGACACCATCTTCTTCCCCTTTACTGCTGCAGATACCGCTTACTTCATTATAGCCTTCCTTCTTTCTACTGCGCCAATTGAAAATACCAGGTACATTCAGTTATTTCTCCATCTAGTTTTACCAACACAGTGGAGGTATTCCTCTTCCACTGCTTCCACCGGTGGGTACTGCATCGAAAACTTTCAAAGCTGGGATATTCTTATACATCCGGATCATATAACCTAGTCAGCGTATTCGCCATTCCCAACTCATAGATGACCATAAATCTTACGCAAAACATTTCTCTCGAAAACTCCTTCATCAGCTATTCTTGTCGTCCAAGCCTCCGCACCATATAGCAGGACGGGAACAATAAGCGACTTGTAGAATTTGGTTGTCGTTCATTGAGAGAGGATTTTTCTTTTTAATTACCTACTCAGTCCAAAGTAGCACCTATCGGAAAAAGTTATTCTGCATTTTAGGCGCCGCACTTGCCAGTAAATAGACAGGATGCACTCGGCTCAGCATCGTTTACGACCACAATTCGTCAAATTCTTTTCAACGGAAAATGTGGCAGTAACATATCACTTATAACGTCACATGATATCAATATCATAAACATATGAGTAAGGCTGGTGATTTTCGTAGAGAATGAATACCAGCCTTTCGTACTACTGCTTCTATCATAAGGTTGAAGAGGTCACGCGACAGATCAGTCACCTTGTGTAAAACCTCGAACGGTATTGAAAATTTCATAGGAGTCCATTCCTATCTGGACAGAACTTGTGGTATTGGCTATAGGCACTAAAGCACACCAGCGATCCATAGAATCCCTTAAACGCATGAGCATCCAAAATGATTGATGCCTGTCTTCTGACCTTCACAACGTGATTTGATTACGTCTTTGTTGATCAGGGTAAAACCAAGTAGCTGTGGGAATGCTTTCCGCTGCCGTGTAGTCGACTAGAATCAGACCGTTCCTCGAAGAGGTGTGGTTGAATAAATTTTACACAGATTGTGGCCAGTAGTTCATGTTCAAGGTCGATGTGGTGATAAAGACTCTGAGAAAATTTATATTTCTGATGGCTTCCGCCAATTGGACAGCACCGCTTTCCTATTAGGGATCCAAATAATATAGGAGTCAATTAAAAAATCTTGCCCTTTTTTATTTTACGGTGGTTCCAAGCGTTAAAAAGTATGCAAACTCGAAGCCTAGGAAAGGCCTCTCAAGTTAAAAGCCTGAAGAAGACTAGGTAGGATGAGCAGGATTCGCATTTAAAGGCAGTACGAACTCACCATGGCATTGCTAGATACCGGCGACGTGAAGTTTCCTTTTCAAGACGACACGTTACCCAGCACTACGTACTATCACACCGTAGCTGATGTAACACTTATTGACAGCAAACCCCTGTATCTAAAAGACATTCGTTAAACGCAACCTGTGACTGGTTCAGTTAAGTAGAATTTGGTACATTTTAAACTAGTATGGAACTGGTATATTTCTAACAAAAACTGGCAGTTGCAGTCTCTGCTGACATATCTATCAATAAAAATATTTTACCAAAAAAAAGAAAACACTTGGCTGTCTAGTTGGAGCTTGTATCGCGTACTAGTTTCGAAGTGATCTTTAACTATAATATATTTATCTCTTTATACTTGCTTATACATTTTATTTACTCACATTAAATATGTTTTTTTTCGAGAGATTAGCGCAATGGCTACGCTTTAAATTATCAGACTGCTTTAATCTATTGATTACCTGCCGCTTGTGGCAATTGGCAATTTAAGTAATTGCTTCATGTATAATATATTTAAATAGTGCACAAGCTAACGTGCATACATACATACACGTACACCCAAACATACCGACAATATGTATATTATATATCAAATAATATATGAGATCTGAAGGTAACAGTGGTCATTAACTTTTGTCGTTGGCCGAGTTAATGACCATTTAATTAAATTGCATTAGTGGCAATTCCATCACAAATAAGAAATATATACATATATATATAAATGTATATTTGATATCAAATTATTTAAGGATGTAGGGAGGAGAAGAAGGTGGTGTGCACATTTCAATCAAGGTTATTGTGACTTTGACATTTTACAGGACACTGGATTTCTATCATACGAAAGTGATGCACAATATAGAGTCTGAATGTATTTGGACAGATATGAGAAATTAATGTCTGTAACTAACAAATGGCAATTAAGTAAAGCACAAAAGGACAGCACTGTGTTCTGGCGCAATTTATCATATTGGATGAGTGCATAAGTTCGTGCCCGATTCCGCTGGATGCCGTACGAATCGTTTGAGAGTGGCGCTCGTGAAAGAAATATATACATATTATATATCGTTGGAAAGGTGACAGTCCGAACTGTAAATCAAGCATAAAATAACTTCATTTTGATTTGAGTTGCTTAGTGAAAAGACGCATGGAAGATGAACAACGAAAAAGATCATATGCGTCATATTATGTTATACGAATTCCGCAAAGGAAAAACAGTGGGCGCTGCAACTAAAGATATTCGCGAAGTTTATTTGGACCGTGCTCCAGCACTCCGCACAGTAAAGAAATGGTTCGCGAAATATCGTTCTGGAGATTTTAACCTCGAAGATCAACCTCGCAGTGGACGGCCTTCTGAGCTTGATGACGATGTTCTAAGGACTTTAGTTGCGAATAACTCACGTATTTCGACGGAAGAGGTTGCCAGTGAATTGAACGTCAACAAATCAACTGCGTTTCGTCGTTTAAAAAAGGTTGGGTACACTTTGAAGCTCGATACATGGGTGCCACATCAGTTGAGTGAAAAGAACAAAGTGGACCGTATCTCAACAGCAATTTCTTTGCTTCGACGGATCAAAAACGAACCTTTTTTGGATCGGCTCGTGACTGGTGATGAAAAATGGGTCCTGTACAACAATGTTCAACGCAAAAGAACATGGAAACAGGCACACGAAGGGGCGGAACCGATGTCGAAAGGTAGATTGCATCCGATGAAGGTACTGCTGTGCATTTGGTGGGATATCCGAGGCGTGATCTATTTTGAGCTCTTGCCAGCTGGAGAAACGATCACTGCCAACAAGTATTGTCAGCAATTGGTCGAATTGAAGAAA
Organism: Ceratitis rosa; assembly: GCA_037013455.1. Taxonomy (NCBI): domain Eukaryota; kingdom Metazoa; phylum Arthropoda; class Insecta; order Diptera; family Tephritidae; genus Ceratitis; species Ceratitis rosa. The sequence continues at coordinate 9,932,924 of JAWMAG010000005.1, read as the reverse complement.
GCAATCGCAAAGGAGTTCTTTTCCATCATGACAACGCCAGGCCACATGTTGCAAAACCGAACCAAACTGGCCAAACTGAAGGAGATGAATTGGGAAATCATGCCGCATCCCCCATATTCACCCGATATTGCACCTTCTGATTATCATTTGTTTCGATCCCTGCAGAACAATTTGAATGGAAAAAAATTTAAAAACGTGGAAGGCGTCAAAAACCACCTTGACACCTTTTTCAACGAGAAACCGCGCGATTTCTATGAATCAGGCATCCGTAAATTGGTTGAACGTTGGGAGTGGATTGCCGAACATGATGGCGAATACATAATTGATTAATATTGGATGAGTGCATAAGTTCGTGCCCGATTCCGCTGGATGCCGTACGAATCGTTTGAGAGTGGCGCTCGTGAAAGAAATATATACATATTATATATCGTTGGAAAGGTGACAGTCCGAACTGTAAATCAAGCATAAAATAACTTCATTTTGATTTGAGTTGCTTAGTGAAAAGACGCATGGAAGATGAACAACGAAAAAGATCATATGCGTCATATTATGTTATACGAATTCCGCAAAGGAAAAACAGTGGGCGCTGCAACTAAAGATATTCGCGAAGTTTATTTGGACCGTGCTCCAGCACTCCGCACAGTAAAGAAATGGTTCGCGAAATTTCGTTCTGGAGATTTTAACCTCGAAGATCAACCTCGCAGTGAACGGCCTTCTGAGCTTGATGACGATGTTCTAAGGACTTTAGTTGCGAATAACTCACGTATTTCGACGGAAGAGGTTGCCAGTGAATTGAACGTCAACAAATCAACTGCGTTTCGTCGTTTAAAAAAGGTTGGGTACACTTTGAAGCTCGATACATGGGTGCCACATCAGTTGAGTGAAAAGAACAAAGTGGACCGTATGTCAACAGCAATTTCTTTGCTTCGACGGATCAAAAACGAACCTTTTTTGGATCGGCTCGTGACTGGTGATGAAAAATGGGTCCTGTACAACAATGTTCAATGCAAAAGAACATGGAAACAGGCACACGAAGGGGCGGAACCGATGTCGAAAGGTGGATTGCATCCGATGAAGGTACTGCTGTGCATTTGGTGGGATATCCGAGGCGTGATCTATTTTGAGCTCTTGCCAGCTGGAGAAACGATCACTGCCAACAAGTATTGTCAGCAATTGGTCGAATTGAAGAAAACAATTGATGAAAAACGTCCGATTTTGGCCAATCGCAAAGGAGTTCTTTTCCATCATGACAACGCCAGGCCACATGTTGCAAAACCGACCCTGGCCAAACTGAAGGAGATGAATTGGGAAATCATGCCGCATCCCCCATATTCACCCGACATTGCACCTTCTGATTATCATTTGTTTCGATCGCTGCAGAACAATTTGAATGGAAAAAAATTTAAAAATGTGGAAGACGTCAAAAACCACCTTGACACCTTTTTCAACGAGAAACCGCGCGATTTCTATGAATCAGGCATCCGTAAATTGGTTGAAAGTTGGGAGTGGATTGCCGAACATGATGGCGAATACATAATTGATTAATAAAAGCGCTTTCTTCAAAAAATTTCAATTTTAGTTTGCACTTGAAATCGGGCACGAACTTATGCACTCATCCAATAAAAGCGCTTTCTTCAAAAAATTTCAATTTTAGTTTGCACTTGAAATCGGGCACGAACTTATGCACTCATTAATATTTAAATAAAATTAATTTTCGACTATTTTTGAATGTTGGTGGGACCTGGACTCAAACCCTTCCAAATTTCACTACGCACTGCTAACCACTCGGCTATCGCGGCTGTCATTTAAAATACTTTGCAATTTTCTTGAACTATGTTTTAAACACAACATCCATTAAGTGGCCACCTTTGTTGATTACAGGAAAATGAACTCCTTTTATCTTATTTTTCACTAGTTCTTCAATCATCTTCGGATGATTACGGCACGAATGCTTGTCTTGAGCTCGTCAATTGTCCAAAGATTGCAGGCACTTTGCTTATCATGCTGTCCCAGGAAAGCATAAAAGGTGCGTCAACTCTGAATATATGCGTTGCCAGTCAATGTCTTCTCTTTTTGATATGAGAAGTCCAAAGAATTTTCGTTGCAGAAATAGAATAGTTTGATTTGTAGTTTGACATGGCGTGCCATTGTCATGTAGTTGTGGACAGACATAATGAAATATCAACCGCAGATATAGATTTCCGTCGACTGCTCCGGTTTGTTAAGAAAATTATGGGTCAAAGATGGTTTTGGTGAAAACGCAAGTGGTCACTTTTTGTTCATAAAATGGCATTTCCTGGAACTGGAATGGAGTTTTTGTTTGATAGAATTGAAAATTTTTCTTATCAATTTCACTAAACAGTGTGAAATGGGCTTCGTCGATCAGCAACATTTTCTTCCAGTAATCAGGTTCAGTTCGAGCGACTTTCCTTGTGCTAATTGCATTGTATATAGAAACAAATAGATGGTCAACTTGACTACGACACATTTTAAGAATTCTGAGCTCAGCCTTGACAACAAAGTCTTCTATATAATGCAACTAATCTAGATATATTACAAAGATTCCAGTCGACATAGATCAGAATAATAACCGGCGTACCATGATGCATTCGTAATGAAAATATTTATAGAAATCAAAATAAATATAGACTATCAAAAGAAGCATATCATAGCAAAAATACATAAAAAAAAACTAGACAATCATCCGAACCCTTTGACTAAAACATTGATTTCAGGAACAAGTCAAACGCACCTGGAGAGGAGAGATTTACTTCGAATGTTAACAGCAACCCTGAGTCAGAAGACCATTCCTAGTTAAATCGATATTAAATGTATTTTAATTTATGTTTTAAAATTTTTTATTTATTTTAATGCTACCAAAGTCAAAGCAGATTCAATAAATAAATACAAATTTTATTTAAAAAAATAGAGATTTAATGAATATAAAAAAGGTGAGTACGATGGTGATACGACTTTTGTTGGTTCTTTCTAGAAGCTTCCATGAGTGAACGGCATGTTCACGATCTATCATCGTCCCGTGCTCAACGAACCTCGATATCACACAGTGTTGAACGACTCGTCGTCTGATGCCTCTTGACTACCGCATTTTTGATGACATAAAATTGAATTAACAAACTTAATGGATATTTTAAGGGGTTATATCCACTAGTAATTTTCAAAATAATTATTTTTTATTTTTAAATTTTTAGAATGCACATATATTTGAGAATATTTTCCAAAAATCTGAAGTTGATCCGACAAACAGTCTCGGGGATATGATCGTATCATTAAGGACTTCTAGTGGTGTTCGGAAATAGCCGAAGCGCTAGGCGGAGTAGTTTTCCTTAGTGAAAATGGTTCACAAAACTTTAAATAAGTTTTTCTCGAAACGCTTATTTCAGAGCAGGTGAGGAAAATTCCTGTGAAACGGCTTAAGCGATCGGTTTAAAATTTCACACGGCCTTCTAAGACATATTTGTTAGGTAATGATCGAAGGATAATAATTTCGACTTTTTAAGCCACTTTGAAGTGTAGGATTTCTCACAAAATATTAATAAAACGCCATTTTGTCTAAAATCAAAATTTTCACTTTGAATTGTTTTTGGGTTTTTAGTTTTTATGGATCTGTTTCAGACCATATATTTTTTGGAAATAGTGAAAAAATTACAAAAATAGTTTTGGACGGTAGGAGTTATAGCTGCTTTTTGGAAACAACCACCTTTCCTCATCAGACTTGGTTTTCCAGACACCTTTGTTCGAATGGAACTCGAACTAGGGATGCCCACAGCACGATACAATGGTTATCCCATTAAGCTACATCTGTGCCGCTTTCTCTTTTCTTGTTTCACTATTCCTTTTCCAGTATTCATCCATTTTTATAATAAATTTTTTTGGTTTTTGGGTTTCAGATAATTTGGAGCAGAAATATCTTCCTCATCGCCACACACTTTTTTGGAGGCCCTTCTGGAGATCGAGTACAGGAACAAGAAGATCCAATATTTTATAGAATGAATTGTTTATTGTTAAACTACATTAAATTCTGTCTATTATCATTTTTTCTCATAATTTATAGAATAAAGTTTCTCTAAAAAAAATTAACAAAGAAAAGCATTTATTTTGTTTTGCATTTTGATTCATGAACCATTTGTACTGAACTGATCTTTTTGGAACATGTCTAACCAAGCGGTAAATATCAAATTTCAAAGTTTTTCAGTGTTTAGGTAAAACCGTGAAAAACGGTTGAGTAATAAAATTAAACTTCAGCATAAATAAATAATGGCCAGTTTTACTTTTGGCTTTGCACGGCTTCCATACTGCGTTGCCTATACTGGAATATACTGATTACATATCCTTTGCACTCTACTTGGTCTCAACAAAGCTTCAATGTATCTATGCTTTGATTTCTTTATATAACTAATCAGAATATTTATTTTGCCATATAAGAGAAATCCTCATTATTTCTGCAACGTTTCCAATATTCTTAAAAGATTGAACATTCTCAAACAGTACGTGTTTAATGGTTTCCGATTTTTTTTTAAAAAATCAGCAAGTTTGGTTGCCTTACAGCTCTACTCATGCAAAAGAGATATAATTTGTTTTGTCTGGTCATCTTCTCAATCTGCTCATGTATGGTATTCCTATTCTTCGATAAACTTCGGACTGCGATGCGTATTCGCTGTATAGATGGCTTTGAAGAGAGTGAAAGCGATTCATGGGATATCTCTGTTATGTATGCTATGGCAGGAAGGGTTATACCTCAACCTCTTTCGGATCTTGTCAGAAGTAAATGTGAAGTAAAGTTACATAGTGTGGAAGAGAAGAGCATATTCTGAGACAATCCTTGCGTTCCGAGAAACGTGATACATTTCAAACTCGCATTATTTTTAATCACAGGAACAACTGATTTATACGTTATTATCACATATATAATTATTATCCATACACATGGCAGGAAAATGTCTTTATTGGTCGATAAATCTTTCATCTTTACTCAATAAGAAACAATTACACTTATTTGTTGGTTTTATTTTCAAAAATTTATTTGCACTTGGTAACAAATCTCAAATCACTCATTCGTAACGAAAAAGCCAAACGCCCAGAAATCAAGCACTACAAAATTCATTGATCCATTCATTCTCTCCTCTATGAATACTATCTCTCCTCACATCGATTCGAGTTAATTGAATTTGTCAATATGTTGACCAAAAGCCCATTAAAGTCCAATACTTTCGCTTTCATGTGTGGCCACCATAAGCAATGCAATGTGTCTACTCATACGTTTGTATTCATCAGAGTTGATTTGGGAAATAAACCCGCTGGAACATTCGTCGAGAGTGAGAGAGAGGGAGCATGTGGTAGAGCAAGTAACTAACCAAGCATTAAATTCAAGAATATTCAACTGCAACACGTATGAAATACGCAATCAGAAATGAGTTTGAAAAAAATAAAATAAATAAAAAAGAAAAAGAAAATTTAAAATCTTTCCCTCAAAGGTCAAAGGGTACAAATATACATACAAATCTATAAATTTGTATGAGCAAACATATTTGTGTTAAATTTAGTAGTGTTAGTTTTCTGTTAAATATACATACTTACACACTTGTGTATATATTTTAAAGTAATATTTATGAAAAACGAGTATCGAAGAGACGCAAGTGAACAATAGAACAGCTTTCATGCGTACATACCTATATGCACACCAGAGGGATTTTATCAATATTCATTCCAACATGTAGTACTTATGTATGTATGTTAGTAGTTTACCATAGTCGGTATATTATATGTGAATGTATGTGAGTAACTAGACATTGCGAGTAGCAAACTGAATTTTGGTATAATTTTTCACACATTTAAGGATTTGCAAAATACATTCATACACATATACAAGTAACGAAGTCCTAACCTCAACATTATATCCATAAATATACATTTTTAGTACAATCAAATATAGGTATTTACAGTGTTGAGCAATTTAAATGAATTCACTCAAAATTAGCTTATGAAGATCCTCTTGAAATCTTCTTCGAATATGAATTGAGCTATGTCATGAGATAAAGATAGTAAGATATTTCAATTCAGTACTGAATAAAATATAAGATTAAAGAGTCAAAAAATAATATTAAAAAAAGAAAAATATAGTATTAGAAAATGAGAAAATTATACAGAAAAATAAAAAGATCGTATTAAAAATAAAATATTATTTCAAAATATAAAAATTATATTAAAAAATCAAATAACAATAAACAATAAAAGAATAAGTTTAAAAAAGAAACTAAAAGATAAATTAAAAGAATATATTAAAATAATAAATTAAAAGAATAAATTAAAAGAATAAAATTAAATAAAAAGTAAAGATTTAAATTAAAATAAAATAAAATAAAATAAAATATAGTCAAAAAGCAAATAAAATAAAGTAAAATAAAAAATTAAATTAAAAATAAAATAAAATAAAATAAAGTAAAATTAAAAAAATTTAAAAAAATATATATATTAAAATTAATAAAATAAAATTCAATTAAAATAAATTAGATTAAATTAAACTAAATAAAATAAAATAAAATAACATAAAACATTAAAAAAAAAAAAAATTTGTAAAAAAAATTAAAATAACATAAAATAAAATAACATAAAATAAAATAAAATAAAATAAAGTAAATAATATAAAAAAATAAAATAAAATAAAAAATAAAATAAAACAAGAAAATTTAAATAAAATAAAATTAAACTAAATTAAATTAAATTAAATTAAATTAAATAGAATTAAATGGTCTACTACGATAAAGACGATGAGTTATAGTCATACTGAGAGATCTATGCCGTTATGCTGTAGTGATAGATTCAGTTGATCTGGAATTCTCGTCAACAACACACTCATGAATAGGCTCATTCGTGTTTGCACGATATAAGCGGTCAGGAAATATTTGCCCATTTTGTCTATTTGAGTTTATTTACAAACTTACTGCTAGATTACTCTGAGGTATTAGTTCATCCCCGGAACTAAAACTGTCATTTCTGGAGGAATTTTTGATGGAATGAATAGCAGAATCTTTAAGTGTATATTATGTATTACCTTCGGGATCAAGTTGTGTGACTCATGGGATTACAAGATAAGGATTAAGGTAGTGAGTAGCATTTTATTAAAGAAGTTAAATGTTTTTTTTTATTTGCGAGTATGAAATAATCCCTACATGTTAAGATCTGCAATTGAGTGACTAATTTTCTTTTGAGTTTGTTTCTATAGGGTCTGAAATTCAATTTCCACATTTGGTGCGATGACACTGGTACCCTGAACGCACTTTCCTAAGGTATCCCTATATAAAATAAAATATTTTATATTTAAAGACATTTTCACAACCTTACACACTTAGGGCTATTGCACGTTACTGTACCCCTCTCACAACTGCACATATATGCATTTATTGGTCTACGCCTGGCATGCCAACCAACCGCAAAACGGTCAACCATTTTTCGAAAGCAAAAGTCGTCTCAAGCACAGTTTCAATGAAATTTATTAGTAAGATTATAAATATCTCAAACTTTATGTGGACAATGTGAAGTAGCCGCGTTGACCACTAGCACCGGCTTTTCAAAATAATACCACTTGAAATTGCAACAAATCCTTTTGTGAAGAGCACAATACATAAACCACTTGTACAAACACACACTCCGCACACATTCACTCACACATACATACATACATACTTATAGATTTGTCTATGAACATGTGAGTGTATGTGTTTGTGGTAGAAATTCGAAAATATTGCGGTCGCTATTAGACCAAACAAGACCTACACTTACATATATGTATATAGATGTATTGTATGTACATGCGCTGCAGCAATACAACCCACTCAAAGAACACTCATACGCCTAGTGGACCCGCAATCTATTATATTGTAGTACGCCGAGCGCCAAAGAAGTGTGGGTAAGCGCTTAACGCTACTCATATAAATATTAGGGTTTATATACAACAAGCACTCACATATGTACCCACTGTATGGCCACATACGTATATTTTTTCTTAGTTTTCAATAGCAATATGCCTCGCAAATATGACATTGTACCACACATATGCATATGTTCATACATATGTATGTATGTTTTTGTTGCTGTAAAAATTAAAGGAAACTTTCATAAAAACTCAGTTATATCATAATATTCATTGTGTAGTATAAAATCCGTACAAGTGGAAATTGTTTGTTGTTTGAATGGCGCACAAAGCCTTAGCAAATTTGTATAGGTCGAGTTACGTCAGGAGAGCTCCTCCTAGTTAGCTGTGTCCCCTTGCTTTGCGTTGGATTTTCAGATTTTACTTTCCCTTTTATTCCATTTGCAGAAGAAGAATATTTTATCTATTCATTTTCAGCAACAAAAAAAGTAAGATCCTTTTTACATCACACAATGAATCAATTTCGAAATATTTAAAGGAGATTGACACCACATAAGATCAAATTTTCAAACAAAGTTAGCATTGTTTAATTAATTTTTTTTTACCCGAAGTTAAAGGTCAATGGCACACCAAAGTCAAAATGTTGGTTTTTTTCATGAAAAAAAAGTTAAAAGCTATCCGGTCAGGAGTCTGGTGGGACAATGCTGCAATTAAAATAAAATTTATGGAAAATCATCTTAAATCTAGACATGATTGCTTTAAAAATATATGGTTAGGTTAGGTTAATCAGGCTGACAAAGTGGGTCTCTTCGCATGAGAGGTTCATATCAGTCAACAGTTTGACACATTCTGGATGATTGCGTGAAATAAAATCAAATTAGAAATACCACATTCAAATGCAACAAACCCGCGGAATATCTTAAGAAGACGCATGAAAATTGAATTAAACTGATTTATATGTTTTTCTTGATGTCTAAACTGATAGTTTAAGCTTTAGAGCTCATTTTGATTTTTATTGTAATTATGCAGAATGCATAAAAATAATTTTATTTAAATAAAAATAATTATGCAACTATTTACGAGTGCAAACTATGAATTTTTATGATAATAAAATATTTAAGGTGAACAACCAGCGCCAGCTTACTCACAGTGTCCAGGCAAAGGTAGCAAAGGAAACTGCAAATAAATAAAAAGATTATAAAAACATCGTAAAGTAAATACATTTAATTTGCATTCTCCGTCACTTTTGTATTCCTTAAGGAATATATAAATACATACCATATATGCATAAAAAGCACATGTTTGTTTTCGCAGATAATGGCTTAAATTGTTCTACATACAATGCAATGTGATGTGAATGCAATCGTCATATGCCAGACAGACAGTCAAACAGACAGACAGTAAAATGTCAGCAATCATATACATGACAACAAGAATAATAACAACAGCAACAACAACAACAACAACAACAACAATAACAATTATATAAGCAACAGCAATTGTCTAGCACTATAGACAGTATAAAAGGCGCACATGCAAGCCCAGAGATATGCAAAGTAAGCGAAGGACAACAAGGCAAAGGCAAAGTTTTACTATTTTTTAAGGCTAGCCAAGCAGCCAACTGCTTGTGTTGTTGTACAGATTGTGTTTCTTTTTAATGTTTTTCTAATTTGCTTTTTTTCTTATTCTTCCTTCCTTTTCATTTTCTCCTTTTTCTTTGCTGTTGGTCGGTTTTTCTTTCACTTTTTTCTGCATTTCACTAACTGTCACGGCGTCTTCACAACACTGGCACATATGGTTGTTGTCCATATGTTGTTTGCATGTTGCGCACATATGTGATATACATACTACAGCGGGAGAGTGTGCGTTTGAGTATGTGTTTGCTGAAGCCAACACCACATTGCACAACTGCGCCTTTTCTTATGCAAAGTTTTACGGAACTTGACTTCAAGCGACGACTTGACAAAACTACATAGGTACATACATATGTACCTACATGGTAGTTACTTACATATTCGTACTTTGTAATTTGTAGATATGCATCTGCAAGTACTTTGCCTGTGTGAGTGTGGGGGCTTAGAGCAAAATGTTTTTTTCTTTTTCTCTCTTTGTTTTTTTTTTTTTGTTATTCATGCAAAAGTCATTGGTCGTGAAGTAGCACAGCAAGTAGTTGACTTTTTCAATTGCCATTTTCACAGTCCTTGAACTACTACACTTGCTGATGCTGCACGCGACCACACATACACACACACACACACACACACACACATAAATATGTAACATGCAGTCTAACTATTACTACATTTATTTACTTACCTTCTCATATATGCATATGCTTATGCACCAGTGTGTGTGTGTGTGTGTGTATGTATGCACATGTGTTTTACAGCTCATGCATGTATAGCCGGTCCGCCATTTTAACATATGCATTTACCAAGCAGCGAAAACAGAAAATGCACGTAAAGTAAAAATCAACACACACACAAAAAAACACAGCGGTTGCTTTTGCTTCCCTTTTACATTATAGTATTTCCCTCATTTCTATTTCCCCTGGTTGGGTGTATTTTTTTTCTTCAATTTTTCTGCGGTGTCGTGAATGGAGCGGTTTTGTTAAGCTGACTGATGTTTACTTTAGAAAATTCACGCTCTACTGCGCTGCCAGTACTGCTTTATTTTCAGCTCTGCCAAGTATATTGATTTAGTTGCTACTTAAAGGCACTAAGCATTTTTTTTTAGCAAAACGCAAAAAGAAATTTAAAAAAATAAAAAAAATACTGTGGCATTCAAGTCGTGCTCTCAAGACCTTTATAAATATGAAATGATAATGCAACATGTTTGCTTTAGCTGGCGGTTAATTTAAATATATTTTAGTGATTTTTAGAAAATTTATTTAGAGGAGAACCTAGCTAGAGTCCTTGTCAAATTTGAAGAAAAATGTGTTATTAAGCGTGCTAAATGGAATTTTTATTAAAAAAATAAATATATCAGCCCTATCGCAATGAGATGGTAAATATAAGATAACAATGATAACAGATTCTAAAGTTAAATTACTCATCTAAATAATAATTTAATTAAATACAAGTGGAAATTTAATTATTTTAATTTATTAAGGGGGTATTCTGGTCTAGAAACATGAATTTCAGGTAATTTTTGAAGTGTCGTAAAAATAGGGTAATTAATATTTTTGCTATCCATTTTTTTATTAGTTGTTTGTTAACATTAGAAGAATACAAGAAAAAATTAAAAACTAAAAAAAGTACAAAATTTTTAAAATTATAAGCTGACGGAGGGGGGGCTCTTTAAAAATTTCCACGTGACTATGACCATGATTTTAAACCTCCTAGTAATCTGAAACCAAAAAAAAAAAGATTATTAATCAAGAATAATGTCGCAATGGTCGGAAGTAGGGAAAAGTTTGAAAAAAAAATTTTCACAAAATGGCGACTGTTTAAAAAAAAAATTTTTTTTCTACCACTTTTTCTGACGGTTTCGAATTTTTTAAAAATAGTAAAAATAAAAATTTTGTGGATAGGGCTAGTTCCAACCATAGACAAGCCAATAAAGAAGAATCTATAAAAATTTCAAGTAAATCGGTCCAGTAGAACCTGAAAAATCGTGGTCATCGTTCCGAAAAAGATAGTTTTGAGAAAAAACGCGTTTAAAGTTTCGCGTAAAGTTCGATTGATCGATTAGTTCCGACCGAACAAGTTTGGATGCCAGGTCAGAAAAATACTTACATCTCCGAAAATAATTTAAATTTTGAAAAATCCTCTTGTACACATATTCTTAAATAGTTAAACTTTGAAAATATAAAAAAAAAAAATTCGATTTTTTGAAATTTCTAGACAGATTAATTTTTGAATTAAATTAAAATCTATATACCATATACCATAGTTAGAATTATCTGATTTATATCAATTTGTGATATATAATATACAAAATATACCTTTATGGCATTTTGACGATAATGCCATTATGATACTCTCATAGAAACCCTTGTCCCCACTGACAAAAATTGGAACAATCGACATTGACAGACTTCTTTTAAGATACTTCTTCGCCAACTAAATCATTCGCAATAGACAGGATGAGATGCTGATCACTTGGTGTAAGGTCTGAACTACAAGATCGATGCATGAAAACCTCCCAACCAACTTCTTAGAGCTTCTGGCGAGTCATTATAGTTATCTATGTGAGTGGTTTCTCGTTATCCTAATAAAACACACACTCCAGTTGGCAAAAGCTGGCTGCTTCTGGTCGATTTTTTCCTTCAGGCGGACAATTTAAGACTTTGCCTCGATTTGGAGTTCAATTGTATCGGCGCTCTTAGCCAAACTTGTTTTACTTCACGCGAAATTTCTGAATTGAGAAAATATCACAAATTTTCTGCACTTCCAAAAAAACAAAAAATTGGATAACATAACAACGTAATTGATTTGACGGTATCTCTATATATTTATGATTTTAAAATACGCAAAGATTCCCAAAAATGTTCAATTAAATTTTTTAAGGTCAATCCATGCAAATCGTTTATTTTTTCCTTAGAAATGGCAGCAAGCTTTCCGAATAGTTGTCAATGCAGCCTGGACTACAATCTACTTGTCTTGTCATTGCGCTCCGTCACAAGACCCAACCAAAATAAGATATGCTGAACAATTTCCAGCCGCGATAGCCGAGTGGTTAGAACTGCGTACTGACATTCGGAAGGCTCGGGTTCATATCCCAGTGCCAGCAACATCCAAAAAGTTATGGAAAATTAATTTAAATAAAAAATGAAGTTAAATTTTCTAATTGCGGTCGCCCCTCGGCAGGGAATGTCCACCCCTCCGAATGTATTTCAGCCATGAAAGAAAGCGGCTCCTCGTAAAAAAACTATCAGCCGTTCGGAGACGGCTTAGTATAAACTGTAGGTCCCTCCATTTGTTGGAAAAAACATCAAGACGCAAAACCACAAATTGGAGGAGGAGCTCGGCCGAAGAATCGCTTTAGCAGTTACAAAGCGCCAATTATAGGTATATATATGATAGTTCGTTATTTCTTCATATAATTTCGAAAAGTTAATTTTTGTACTTTTCAATTATTGTAAAATCCAATTATTAGAAATAAGGTTTTCATTCATATGTCCCAATAACCTGGCTTAAAAAAGAAGGAGGAATCGATAAATCCTTTTTAGGGAAAAATATTTTGTACATATTTAAGTCATTGAACTTCTTTCAAATTGCCGACTTTGATTATTTTTTTATGATATTCGCAGTCGAATTCGAAAAATGAACTAGGAACTAATATATTTGTAAGAAAATCACAATTCTTTCAAACCCTTTGTTTCATTGTAGTTCCGGTCATAACCAATGTGATACAGAATAAGAAAAAGTTTTGATTTTTGCTTTCAGATGATTCCTTTTACAGTTATCGTGTCACTCACCCACAAAAGTGACGTGGCCGCAATTTAAGCAGTTTAGGAGCCGCCATTTAAAAAGAAAAACTTTGATTTATAATATTTTTTTTTTATTAAATAAAATTTGTCTGAAAAAACAGATTTTTTGGAGGCACCTGGTCATAAGGAACACCTAACTCCCTGATAGGAAATAATTTTTAACACCAGAGTGATTTTATTTACCTCTGTGGTACATTTCAAGACAATTTTCTTTTAAATGGTATATTTGGTGCATCGATACATACATCTTCTTCCACATTTGAAACTTTATCATTGCAATTAGAATGTATCAGCAAATTATCAACAAGTTTTAGGTTTGGACGTAACCCTCTAAAGAGTTTTAACGACATTGTGTGCTAAAATAAAACCCATCGAAAATGTAGGGTCTTAAATGCTTTAATTCGACCAAACCCTGTACAACCCATGTAATCTAATTACCATTTTTATTTTCCAATTTTGAACTAGCTTATAACCCAATACCTTATATTAAACAGTAGTCCAAGAGATATAAAATAAAAGAAATAAAAATTGACCAAAACTGAATACTTTGAAGTTTTTATAAGGATCCAAAACATTTGCTGCTCGTTGAGAATCTGGTTCAAAGTGAAAACGAGACCCAGAAAAATCCCGCCCTTTTCTTTTAATTTCCGTTTTTGATTTTAATTAAAAAATGTGATTAGGTACAAGTAACGTAGTAGCCTCCAGCATTATCATTGAAATTCAACTCTTCAACATCTTCAATAACTGGCCTGAATTTAGTCTTCAAAATTAGAGGCGTTTGAACCAATTTAATCCAAAATTGCTTTGCCTTAGAACGGCAACTTTATCTCAAGTTATTAATATCTCCTCAGGAGTTCCCCAAGGTAGCCATCATGGCCCAATTCTGATTCTGTTATTCATAAATGATATATCTTCCGTAATAAAACATTCAAATACCTTGTTATAGCTAATGATTAAAATCTCATTCAACGAAAGACATTTACAGAATGATCTAGACAATTTAGCTATTTAGTGTGATAACAATGACATGCCTTTGAACCTTCAGAAGTGTAAAACCATGCGATTTTCGCGAAGATTTCTTCAATATTCTTCTTATACAATTAATAACTATAGTCTAGAATGGGTTATGATGGACACTCAACTTCTCAACAACTCAACTCAATCAATTTCCATCTTCACATCAACACTACAGTCTTAAAAGCTAAAAATGCTTTGACCTTTGTCAAAAGATGATCAAAAGAATTTAAAGATCCTTCTGTAATTAAAGCACTTTATGTGACTTTGCTGAGACCAATATTAGAATATAATTAACTGATATGAAACTCCAAATATTAAGTTCATTCTGATAAGTTAGAGTCTGTTCAAAAACAATTTTTATTTTACACTCCACCTCAAGCATCAAGGCAATTTAGGTCTTTTCTCTTCAAGTCATGTAAAACAGATTAGGAACTGAATGAACCTTTTCACGGATTGTGTCGCAAGTTTAATATTCATTCCGGACTAATTTTTTATCATAAAAAAAAACTATTTTAAATTCTTTAATTACTAAATTCCAGTTGCTGAATAAAATTTAAAAATTCACTATAAAAATTGTAAAAATTTGAGATGGTTCGTGAAACTAAAATATTTTTCCGTCGTCCGTGAAGCACCTTGTCGGACCGCAATACAGACATTGGTGGAAAAAATTTAACTGCTGAGACAAGTTATGTTGTGAAAAACGAAACACGCGCCCGTCGCTCAAGAACAATTGAGAATAGTACTGCTATAGTGTAAAGGCATGAAGCAAATTTAGGTTTATCCATTACTCGTCGCTCTTTGGAATTGGACATTCCACAAACATCACTACTATTTTGCATGTACACTTGGGTCATAGGGCTTATAATCATCAATAATTTCGTGTCCTTTCAGATTCGTTCCTCGAAATGAAGGAAAATTATCCGGAATTGCATCAAAAAATCATCATTTGCACCTCGATAGCTACGTCAATAAGTAAAACTGTCGCATCTAGGGCTCAGAAAATTTCTTGTTAAAAGCCTCTCCATACTCAATATGCAACTATTTTAGCGGTTTATGGTCTGGCGGAGTCAATGGGCCTTACTTTT